>KZ538654.1:629-50825 GCA_000934665.2 Catajapyx aquilonaris
GGGGGGGGGTGGGGGGCGTTTTCGTCTCCCCAGGGAGCCTAAGTGGAGGGAATGTGCGTAATTGTTGGCTGCCTAAATCATTTTATGTGGGAGGGCCTGTTTGTTGCGGTCATTTATGTCGAGGGCTGTTTATTGGGCGGCAAAATGGCTGAAACTGGAACCGGATTTTTAAGTAATTAAGTTGTAACAGCATGATTTTTAGGGCACAGTTTGGCACGGGGAGGCTGGGGAAATCTGGCCGCGGGAAGGCAGCGTTGAGTCATCCGCCTTGAATTGAGCAATCGGCGTTCTTAGTGACTGCTTTTTATTTGCTTATTTCTTTATTGAGCTGGAGGCGGGAAGGTGGTCAGTTGACTACCCATGGGAGTCGACCATTCCATTTCGTACGTACCGGGTATGAATTGTGAAATTTTGCAAGCGCGTTATATATGCGCGATGCATACTCTATTTTTCCCCCTCTCCCATTCCGGGCTTGCGGAAAGGACAAGTTGATGGGCTTATCGACCCTACATGTGCGAACAAACAATCCTGGTAGCATATACAGTGCGTTGTGCTGGAGTTAGCATTTCCGGTCTCGATTAATAAATCAAACGAGGTGCGCCCGGAGGCGAGTACATTTTCCGTAACCAGACCGGGCTAATAAAACCTAGCCGACTATAGGGGGGAGGGAGAACCGGGAAATAAAAAAGTAGCCCCTAGGAGCTTTTTATACGGTATTATTTGGGGACATATAGCCGATGTTGGAGTAGGGTTTGGGGGGTGGTAGAAGGGCCCCCCCGTGACAAGCACCACCACGCGGGATACGCCCCTCGATCTTCATCACGCAGCTAATGGAGTTGTGTTCGTGTTTGGCCGCTTGCGTGAGAGTCAATGCAGGCAACACTCGGGTCTTTTGGAGGCAATTCCCACGCCTATGGGCTACCCCCCCTACCCCGATATCGATAGGGTTATATGGTACAGGTCAAAGGGTCTGTTGCAGAATCGGTTTTTGCATTCAACCGGAGTTCATTTTTGGTGCGGGTTGTTGGATGGGGAAAAAAAGTATTGATTCTGGTATTGGGGGAAATATCGGTGTTTCGAAATTGCTATTTTTCCGAGTGCCGGATGGGCTATGCACGTAAGGTAATTGTTATTTTAATTTTTCCGGGCAGGGGCATCGCCAATTGTTCATTAAAGCATTAATGAAATTGCTGTGATACACCAATATTGCGAATTCTCCGGGCAAAAATATATCAGCATATATGTGGGTACAATGATGGGTTAGTCGAGCCAGGCAAGTTTCTAGGCGTGAATAAGCAATCAAGTTGAGCCACCCCATAATTTAAGGCGTTTCACTCGCTCAAAAAATATAACTTCCCGCCTTCCAGCCTTGTAACCCTCTGGGTATCACCACAGTTGAGAGGTGGTAAAACCCGAGCGTAAAATATCCTCAACAAGGAAGCCGCTGATTTGCCAGTCAGACCCCCAAGGCCCTCTCTGGAGCCGGACAATAATGGAGATATACTACTAAACTCCTGTTTCAGTCTAAGCTATTCCTGGTACATTGCGTCATGATATCCACCAGACAGGCCGGACCACACTTAAAACCAGCGGGACTAAATTTGGCACCCTGTATAGTAAAACGCGTGTGATAAATTCACGAAAAGAAAGCACTGTCACGAGGCGCTACAAAAAAAAAACGCGGTTATTTTAGTGTGGGTAGCGGCTCCTTTGGGGGAGGGGGAGACCTTAATATTAGATATTGCAGGGCGTTTCATTTGCGTTCCGGCATTTTGTTGCCTGGGATTTGGGCAGAATACACACGGAATTACGCCCAGGCACCGCTTTATATGAAGCATCCATGATCTTGAGGCGTAATTTGCGACGCCTTGGCTCCCCCTGCGAAGATGAGGCCCGCATTCCGGAGGCTTTTCCAACCCCCTCCCGGAATGAGGGCGTCTTAAACTGCGTGTCCGGAGAGCGGTTTTAATTTCATCGCATTAACCGATGATAAGTACACTCCCAAGCTGTGTAACCCCCGGCAGTAATTTGGGTCTAATTGCAGCTAATGCCTGTCCGTCAGTGCCGAGGAAATGAACTTGGGCCAAAGGGAGGGTTTTCACTACATTGCAACTTTCGTAGCGCTTTCTTTTTTTAAAACGTGTTGATATGGTCATCTTTCGGTGGGGAGCTGCCATGTAACGTGGCTCAGTATAAGAAGGACCAGAGAGGGACAATTTTGGGTAAAATATGTCTAGCAGCGGGCGTTAATAAATTCTGGCAGCAGGTGTCGGCCTTTTGGTCAGCAAGAAAAGGGCGGTGGTCAAGAGGCGCCTGAATGGGCTCGTCTTGACCGAAGACGGTTATCACGTTTCCGTGTGACGCCCTTCCTTGGTTGGCTGCCAGCCGGAGAGGATCGTTTTCCAGCCATTTTTTCCCCCTCGGAAAGCTTGTATGTGCCAGCTCTTTTTTTCTTCCTTTCTCGGCTGCCATCCCCTGGAGTTGAAGTGTTATAGGGAGGCTCTTGGTTGCCGAGGCCTCCTCGGGAGACCCTTGCTAAGGGCCCTGATAGTCCCCGCCTCTGAGTCGTATCCGAGCAAATAAAAGCGGCGGGGGCTACAGGCGCGAAACAGGGAACGAAATGCCCTCTTTTTACCCCCCTCCTTTACTGCCGGCCCGTGTCGTTTCTCTGATCTTTCCGGGCGAATCTGGTAAATTGCTTCATTTAAAATGATGCACTGCAGTTTTCAGGTATTAGCGTCAGCTTTTATCGTGCGGAAACCCGGGCTGAAGTTGACTTTTATTTCAGGAAGGGACGAGAATAGAATGAAGTATGCTACTTATAGCATGGGGAGGAGGGGGTATCAAGAGCAGCGGAACGATTCTCTTGGGTGAGGCATTATCTGTGACATCCTAGGGTGGAATGGCAGCATAATGCAAATGCCTGGAGGGGGGAGGGATAGATGTTTATCTGAGGTGGGGGGTGAGTTACGACGTTTTCAAGGGGAGGGGGAGTTGTAATTACGAGCTCCTTGCGGTATTTTTATCAGGGTTGATTATGGCTGGGCATTACTGGAGGTGGTTATGGTTTTTTCCAGTTTTTTCTAAAGGGGGGGACCGGTTGTATGATTCAGAAACATCTTGAGACTTGTTTGTTCGAGACCATTCCCTGCAGCCAAAGAGTAATTGAACTGGGCCATCTGCGGTTCGCCAGTTATCTGGGAATTTACGATGCTTTTTTCTTTTTGGGAAGAAGGATTTTCTGGAGCGGAAGTTCGGTTTATCTGGAGAGATAACTGGAGATGTAGGAATTGAGTATCGATTATTGGGCAAGTTTTTTTTTGTAATTTGGGGGGCGAAAAAAGTGGTTAGAACAAGTGTGGCTTGATAGCTAAACCAGTTTTGCGAAACCTTGGTCGGCCCAGTTTTTTAAAAGAGTAGGTAGTTATTTGCCCATTGTAAGCTTGCAAAGCAACGTTACTAATTGCCTATTAAAGAAAGCCTAATAGCTTCTACGCTTCATCGCTTGCTTGTTCTCACATCTGGTTTGTAAAAGCAGTCGCGCGAAATAAAAAGCGAGGAATTTGACCATCGGCCATTTCGAATCGCAAATTAGTCCAGGGTCGAATTCTGGATCACCTTCACATTTTTTTTTTCTTTCTTTCTTTTTGAAATGGTGTCAAAATGGACTCGAGGGTCCGGATTCTGGCCAGGAAAAATAAAAATGCGGGGTCTCTTCTCTTTTCTGGGCCCCCGTAGGAAAAGCAACGAGGCGCTCTGTATGTAAAGTGGCCCTCGAGTCGCAACGACCTGGAAATGGCCACTTGGAAACTTCCAACGGCCTCCATTGCGGCATTCAGCCCGGCTGACAAGTTACTGCAATGGGATGTGTATATGTCATGTGTCAGGAAAAGAGAGTGTGTGTGTGTATATATATGTAAGAGGGGGGAGATCTCAAGGGAAGTCTGAAATATGACGGCTCTCTTTTATGTGTGTGTTTTCTACACACACAAAAAAATGCCGGAAAGTCGTTTGTAAATCGAGGGAATGGCGGCGAGTTGGGATATTAAAAAAGTATAGTGCCTAGTTGTTTTCGCATCGGGGGACAAGGTTTGGGTTTACGACCGGACTTCCCGTGGAATGGCCGAAAGTTGGCGGTGTGGACAAGTAGGTAGTCAAAAATTACATGCTTTTTTGGCTAGTTGGGAGTTTGGCCAAGAGATGGCGTTGATGCTTTGTAACGAGTCGTGTGATGGCCCAAGTGGAAGCTAGCCCGCATAATGGCTGGATGCCCTCAGGTGCAGTTTCTTTAGTTGGGATTGTTAGATTCGATCCGAAAGGGGGGGGGGGGAGGGGGGGACCTTCAGATTGCGATGGGAGGGTAGAAAAAGAACGCTTGTACAACGAGCGCTTCAATTTCGGGCGGGCGCGCCGAGGATCGGTTTATGGGGCCTAATGCCATCATTTGGAGTCAGATCAGTGAAAGGATCGGCCAAGAAAGCCTCTCAGATCCCCGGAGCTTTGGGGAGGGAATGAAGCAGCAGCTTTCTCTGACACCTGGCGATAAAAGGCCGAACTGTGCGAGCGTGAAAACAGCCGACATGTGAACGCCATGTCAATGAAGTGCCGGATAGGAGTGTACGGAGCCGGAATAAGATGAGGAAGGGGGTAGGGGAAGGGGGAAGGATTAACCCCCCCAACCCCCTTCCTCACATCTTATATACCCCTACCTCTATACCTATCTAGCCTCTCAAGCCTCCGCCAGGTAATTTGCAATTACTCGCGGGAATGGTGTTGTCACTTTCTTGTCACGTTTTGGGCCTTCCCTCCACCTCACCTTTGATATCAAGAACCTCAATCTAATCAGACGAGCCATGTCTGGCTTGCTTATCAGGATGTTTCCTTGGCTGCCTCAAGCGCAAAGGAAACTCGTAGGAGGAGGGTAGGAAGAGGGCTGGAATGAACAATCGCTCCCGGACCGAATTATCCAGCTCACTATACAGGACCCTTCCGTTCTCTTGACAGAGACGAAATCAAGACGTTTGTTGGCGTTATACTGAAGATTGTGCAAAAATCGCTAGCGTGAGCGTGCAATTTGATTATAAGAGCACACACATACTGACAGGGTTTTGTTGCCCCCCCCCCCCCAAAAAAAAAAGAGCGAGCCAATCCCTGCCGACACATGTAATTCGCCAGTCTGCTTCATGAAGCGAGATTTGAGTTGTGCGGCAATAACCTAACTAGCGAGAGAGGAAAAAAAGAGCGAGGGGATGGCGCGAATGTTTGGGCAAAATACAGCGGCATAAATTGGAAGCGTGGTTTATTTATACAGCTATTTCAGTCGGGCGGAATTACGGAAGGAAGCATAATCTGCGTGAATGGTGATGTAATTTGGTATCATGGCGGGGCTGGCAATTCGGTAATATGTACATGACGGCAATAACGCGTGGATAATACACTCCGAAAATGTAAATAAATTCTACGTTTTTTGGGCGCTTTTCCCGCTGGCAGTTTATGGGGGAGATGTTTTCACAATTTTTTTGGTAGCACACTTACCTTGCTGCTCTCGTGTTTTTTTTGTAGTTTGTAACAAAGCGAGAAGCTTGAGAGCTCAAGAAGGAGGCGGACTTAGAAGGGGAGAAGATCCATGCTTTCCAAGCCGTCAGCTGCTAATCCTTTCTTAAGACCTCAGTTAAGTCAGGAGGTATTAGCGCAGTATGTACCTACAAGATTGGTGACCCTCGTATTAAGAACTTTCATGGCGTAGCCGGTACATTTCAGTATTAAAAACGGTCAATATTTGCATCAGCACAGTCATAATTGGGTTTAATACGTGTCTTTGTGCTTGGAAATGTCCGGAGAATTTCACGTGTTTTTTGGCTCGGGAAAAAAAAGCGAGATTGACTTGCGTCTATCACAAACACACACACAAAAAAAGCGGGCGTGGGTCCCATCCCATCTGTTGTCTGTTTTCTAATTACGCCTGTTGCAGTCGTTGACAAAATCAAACGCCGTCGTGTTTGTTCAGTTTTGTTTGACTCTCCCGCCGGCAAACAGAATCCATGCTGAGTTGCTCCTGAATGCATTTTCCAGCGGGGGTTGAAATACTCGCTCGCAAAATGAGGATCATGGGCACCAGTGCGAGTACGATTTTTGGGGGGGCGACTCCAGCTCTTATTTGTATAATTAAAGAAGTGGTGGTGGTGGTAGAGAGAAGGGGGGTATAATTTGGAGCACGTTTGATGCCCCTTTGGGTGGAGTTGGTTCCAACGACCACTTGCTGTTCGGCGGAATGGAAACGATAAAATCAGGAGCCAATGTTGCGGAAAGGTTGGAGAGAGAGAGAGAGGCTCCAGAGCAAAGTAATTGTCCTATTCCAACCGAATTGCGCCGTTTCGATTAGTCCGGGTTTGAATCGACAGCATATGGCGAAATATTGCAGCTTCGTCACAATCTCCTGCTTTCCACGTTTAGGTCAGGTTCTTCGTCGCAAGTTTTTTTTTTCTCTCCTTCTGAGCCCGACGGGACGGTTTCTTCGTAGCATCCGCCGATTTGCATAACTTCATTTTCACAAGCTCTGCTTGATATGGAAATGGGGTTACCGTTATTGATTGCAAAGTTTTTGAGTGCCTTATTCCCTCGTCTTTCCGCATTAGCGAGTTTTATAGGGTGGGCCCCAGTGGCTTGAAGATGCAATATGCTTAGTACAGTGGGTAGGAAATTGGTATTTGAGTTGATTAGTGTTGCTGAAGGGAACAGATAAAGAGATGTAGGGGTCCGGGTACAGGGTTGCCAACCGGTGCAAATTTGACATGAAAATGCATTAGCGCAAATTAGTTTCTGGGCTCTTTGGGGACATTTTTTTTGTGTGTTGGTGGGAGGTACCGTGTCTCAATTTGGGCGCATGGCAACCGCGTTGTTTTGGAGTGGAAATTAGATCAGTGTAGCTTTTGCATGGGCAGCGAGGCCTGGAAGGCGACCAGATGTGTAACCGGATTGTCATGAAGCCTCGTTAGTTGTCAGGAGGGGGCGCTCCCAACACAGCTATCCGGTGTAGTTTAAGCGGCTTGGCGGGATCCGGAGAGACGAGACCCATCATGCACTTACAGCTTTACATGAGCTTACAGCTTGTAATACATTAACAAAAATAGCAGTGGCTTCGGGCCACTTTTTTTGCCCATTTTTTGAGGGGAGGATGGAAAAAACAGGATTTTTTTTTATAAGGCGGGTCACGTCAACCGGTTTCATCAAATTCCCTCTTGGCTTGGCGTTTGGCGGTGAGGCGTGAGGCCCATTCTAAAGGCGCCTAATCCTCCAATACTTCTGGAGAACCTCACCATTCATTTGGAAGAGGTCCATGCACACCGCGAATTGCCGTTTCCACGGCCGCCTTGGCCATGCAATAGCTCTGACCCCCTCGACTATAGCTTATGTGATGGGGGGGGACCGGAATTGATAAATGAGAATTTTTATTCGTAAAACGTGCAAGCAACGCCATCTGTGGCGTAGTGAGGGAACTAACAATTATTTTGCTAAACATTTGAACCAGCAAGTTTCTGGAAAGTATGTGCAGTGTGAGTTAAAATTTGGTGAAAATTACAGAACCGGGTTTATTTTCTTTTTGTTCAGAGATCATCTTTTTGACCAGAGGGGGTACCGCGAAAATTAGGTGCGCGAAATTAACCAATTTTGGATTATTCTATGATAACACATTACAAAACCAATTATGTAAAATAATAGGGTGGTGCAGCGGGCTCATTTCCTGGAAGGCTGCACATGTACACTGTTTCATTATTTTGACTCGGTTTTTTTTGGTAAGGTAGGTAGGTGGTGGGGATGGGGGGGGGGGGGGGNAACAAAAAAGAGCAGGAGCAAGATTTTGGCCCATGTTTGTCGAATCTCAAGGAGGTAATGGAGAAAACGTGAATCAAAGTGTGGCGCACCTCACTAGATGGCAGTGGTGTCTGGGTGTGTAAGGAGTCGTGGGACGGCCTGGTTGTGGGCCTGTATTGTGTATTATTGAACCACGATCGCAGTGCGTCTAATCTGGAAAATATTGTTGCGCATAGACTCCTTTTTTGCAATTCGTAGCACTGCCAAATTGAATGAGATGGAGGGGGACTTTTTTTTTCGTTTTTTGCCCTTTTTGGGGGGGGGAAGAAGGCGTGTCGAGGTTGGGGGGGCGACTCTGCTCAAAGACAGTCGTAGCGGAAGGAAGCGTGGAAAATTTATTCGGGGAGAAATATTCCCGTCGTGCCGAGTTGAGAGCTCGCAGTTGGTTCTGGTGAAGATGCGCTCTGGGTTTTTTCCTCTTTTTTGGGGGGGAAGGGGGGGGGCAACTCAGCCTTCTTGGGGAGGGTGAAAGAAGTGGTGAAAGGGGCCGAATTGGATTTCCCAGGAAGAAGAAAGCGTTTCCTTGGGGGCATTCGTGCTCTTCCACCTCCTCCAACTCTATGGCCAAACTCCTCTTGCTTTTTTTCTATTTTTTTCCCTCTAAAATCCGCCCCCCTCTCCCCACAACCCTGCTTCCCCTCCCACTCGGTTTTGTTGGCGCCGTGATAAATGCGAGCCCCCAGCTGACAAATTGCATTGTTGGCAGGAAGGCCTGTTCAAATGGATAATTAGCCGTGACATTATCTGGGCCGAGATGCCAGCCTGATAGATGAAGCCGACGGGGCCTGGGGCCATTGTTGTGGGACGGGGAGGGGGTGGTTTTTTTCCCAGCTTGTTCTCTTGGCATGGCAGTGTAACAATCGATGGATACTAGTTTTTTTTAAGGGGGGGGGGGAGGGAACGAGCCGACAAGACATCTGCTGGCGTGACCATTTCAATTACAGGCAATATGGTGACTAGTTTTTTTTGTGGCACTAGGTGTTGGGAAATTGATTTAAATTGTTGTACCTGATTAGGCTCAAATGAGCTGACCGAACATATGCTGCTTTTGGTGTCTTTCCAAAAGGGGAGACCCGCATAATAAATTTAATTAATAAATAATATTACTAATACACATACGAAGTTCATTGTAAGTAAGTTAGTGCACCATTGCATGTGGATTAGGTGATTTGAAGACTGAGATTTATTCGGCACAATATAAAAAGATATTTCATTGTGTTTCATATTTTGAAGGAAAAAAAATAAGTATTGCAGTATTATTGGTATTTTTTTTGAAATTTTTTGATATGCCCCATGGTTAGCTTTTGGTATAGGTTAGGTTACCGGTACGGCAGGTTAGTGTAACATAAAGAACGTTCCTAAATTCCAACTGGAGACCGGCCGCCTTTCATAGAAGCAAAAAAGAGTGTCTGCACTTCCTTTTTTTTCATTTTATATTATTATTGATGCTCCCTTTTAAGTCGTGGAGTTGGGGCGTGCGGGGTGGTGGCAAAAATAGATTGCCTCTTCCAACCCTCTAACAATATCTTCACGAGCGTGGAAGAATGTTTCCAATCCGGCGGATTCCTGACATACTTTTATCGCCAACCCAGAGCCCACCCCCTTCCCATACTACAATGGGGAAAGAGGCCTCTGAATATCAGGCATTTCTAGCCCCGCAGGCTGCAAGGTGGGGAGAGGCGCCGACATTTTTGGTGTATGCTCTCCCCTCCCCTCCCTACCGATGTCTTATCGGTATCAATATTTCAGGCCCGGAAAGTGCACCTGTCACCGACTCCATTCCATACTCCAGGGAGGCTCCTGACAGTTCCCGAACAGATCGTTATCGGGACTCCATTTCCCTACCAACATTTACATGAAAGGGACGAGTGAGAGGGGAAAAAAGCTGGTGTGTGAACGATTTATTGACACCCCGCTTTTTTGTTGTTGTTGCTAAATCCTGACCTTTCAAGTTAAGCAAGGTTCGAATCCAGCTATCAGCATTTCGTATGCTGTCAAAAATTATGTAGTCCTTCCAGTAAAATTGCGATTCTAAAGACAGAGGCCTCCGTGTGAACTCCAAGCACAATCTTGGCCCGGGCCGCTCTTTGCCCCTGTGAAGTGCGAGAATCAAAATACGAGCGGCGCGAGTAAATGACTGCTTTTACATGCCCTGGAAACAGAAATGTGCTCGGCGGAAACTTGCAACGATCTGGCAAACTACCCGGGAGCCCTAAATATTCATGGGCCAAAAGATGAAGAGCAGCGGGTTTATCGGCGCAAGAGACTCATAAAGCTTCCAACAACTGGTTTTCCAGTCGTCGTAAAGAATGCTTAGAAGGGCCCCTACTAACACACAAGGCCCCCGCTCCTGGCAAATGAAAATAGCGCAATATTCCGCCGCCAGCCTGCTTCCAAATGTTTCCCATGCATTAAAAATCACTTCTGACTTCCCCAAAATACATTTTGCTCGCCCTCCCACCCCCCTCCGGATATTTTACGACGAGCCTTGATGACAATTGGCAGGGTTGTAAACACGGCGGAAAAGGGTGCACCGGATATCATTTTGGGGGGTGTCAAAAGCGCCGGAGTTGATTTGCCCTGAAACGACAGTGGTGCTATTTTGGCTGATATGGCTGATTGACTGCAGGGGGAGGTGATTTATTTTAATTCCAACACTACCGGCTGTTTGATTGGGCGTACAGTACGCCATCTGTCATCGGGATGCTCCAGGCTGAAGCATTCAGCCGGCTTTGATCTAAGACACATGGTAATGAACCATTAGCAACACACGAGGCATCTGCTTAGTATGTCAGTAGTGGTGGGTACGTGCTGCCACACCCGTGCGACCTGCCTCGAGTGTGAAACGTTATTTTTTGTGTGTGTTAAACCCTATATATACACCAAGGCTGGTTTTGGCAGTCGTGGGGTTCCAGGCTCATCCCAGGCCGAGGAATGGGCTCGTAAAAAGCTTGGAAGCCGGTGGCGGCGATGGCCTGGAAATTATGTATCCCGCATTCTACTTGGTGGTCAGGAGAGGATCACCTCAATCCCCGGGGCCACCGCCAGGGGCGCTGTTTTCTGCCCATAAATCCCCAGCCGGGTCATTTCCCAGAGCCAGCCAAGGGGGCGGCCACCACTAAGAAAATCCTTGTTTATTGTCCGACTCTTGATAATTGTCAGACATGGTGGTTGGCTTCCAGTTGTAAAAGTGCCAGCAGGTTGGGTGGGTCGAGGCTTTGCTTAACTAAATTACCTGAGACACCTGTCAGATGGGCTAGGTATTTTGGCCGGGGAGGTAAACCGCGGTGGGTAGTAAAAATTGGAATCTGCCGGGTTGCGGTGGACCGCAGCAGACCACCGCCGGAGTGGATTTTTGCGGCCGGACTGGGGCTCTTGTTTTGCTCTGTTCTAGGCAAATATGAGTCGGCTAGTAGTGAACCCGTAATCCGCTAGGATCGCCACACAGTTGAGCACTACAGCAGCGCCGAAGCGGCAACTCGCCTCCATAAGGACGGGGTAGGAGTGTCAGTCAACGCGTGTAGGGACAAAGTCACACCCAACCAATTCTATATTCAGGGATATCACCAGTAGCTGAAGTGAGCGCACTTTCATTACGGGCTATCTTATTTGGAAAGGGGCGCAGTAACAAAAAAGCGATGGTATCAGTTGCGTGTCGAGTTGCCATCATTTTTTACCCCCCTTTTCGCGGCATGTAGTGGGTCATTTACGCGTCGCCTACTCTGTCATTTCCTTATGGAAGCCCCAACCTGTGTTTAGCGTGGTAATTTATAGTCGCTGCCTAAGTATAGGTTAGTCGGTCGGAAAGCCAAAGGTGGCGATTTTCTCCGGGAGCCTACCATTTTGTGTCCCGCAAGTCCGAAATGTACTTTTTGTCCCGAGTCTTCTTTCCTAGTAGCCCCCTTTCCTAAGAGGTTAATCAAATCATTTATTTAGCAAGACGTTAAAGCTGCCACGGAAATGAGATTGGGCTCGGAGCTAATTACGAAACGACAAAAAGAGCTCAACTTTTATTACTTGTACGTCGTAAACTTTCATTTAACTTGATTAGCAAAGAGAATTCCTAGTTCTTGCCTAATGAGAGCACGGAAGTTGTTATTAAGGGTTATAAAAGCAAGCCTTGTAGCTTTTAAAATTACTGGGGAGGGAGGGGGGGGGAGGGGGGGGGAGAGAAATTCAGCTCGACATCTAAATTTCAACCTCTCCCCTTTTTTGTGTGTGGACCTAGAATTTCAAACCGGGTTTTCACCACTTCTTGCTCCTGTTCGAATGAGTCATTAAAATGCAATTAACATTCGCAGGTCTTCATTTTAATAATCGGAGTGATTTGTCAGAGCGGGTTAAATGCTTATTAATCTGCAAGCGGCTTAAGAGATGGGCGCCGCTACAATCTTGGCTCTATTTCGCCGGGATCTTGCATATTATTTCCATGGGGTGGGGGAAGGGAGGGGGGAGGAAGGGGAGGCTTTTGAAGAGCTTTGCACGGCTTGTCGTGACGGGAGGAAGGGTATTAAAATGGAAACGAGCACAACTCTCTAGATTCATCTTGAGGGCGCCAGGAGTTGAGGGAAAGGGCGTGGTCGACGCTTCCGACGCTCGGCGTCGTCCCTTTGACGCCATCAGGACCCTATTCACATGTTGAGGAGGCCGACGGAATATTGCAAAACGGATGGAAAGCGCTCTCCCCATCCGTGACTGCAGGGAAGGATTGTCAGCCATAGTGGTGGTTAAATTTTCAATACGGTGCTGCCGTTAATGGCGTCTGGGTGCATAAATCACGTCTTGTATGCTGGGTCTGTGCGCTTGTGATGTCACAGAGCCTGGGCTGCTGGCGGTGCGGGAACGTGTGCCATCACTGCCGTGCCCGGCGGGGCGGGTGACGTCACAGCGCATCGCCCGCTGGAGGTCTGGGTTTGTGTGACGTCACTGTCTTGCTGGCCGGCACGGGTGACGTCACGTCGATGAGCTCACAGGCGGTACGGTCACGTGTGACGTCACAGTAGCCGCTGGTAGTATGTTAGGCCGACAATAAGATGGTATCACGGTAGCACTTCAGGGCTGTGATAATGGTGCGGCGAAACCGTGATTAAGGGCGGGGTAATTGCGGGAGTTTATCTGGCGGGCTTTTATGAAATGTATGGCCTGAGGGAGCGGGTGGGGTGTTGGGGGGGGGGGGGAAGGAAGAAAACGTGCCACCCTCCGCTATACCCCGCCGGTTATATGGGGAAGCTAACGACACGTGACGACAGATAGGCTATTACTGGCCGTGTGAAGGAGCACTTTTTTTGTGTGTGTTAGGCTTTTCATTCAGTTTGGTAATTAGTGACTGGGGTCCGGGGTGATAAGCAGGCCGTGAATGCAAAAAAGGGAGTGGCGGGGTCCCCGGCTCACATGCTAAAGTTCCCCAAGGCATTTTGTATGGCCTGTCTAGGGAGGGGAAGTCCTCGAAACCTGCAATCAGACAAATGAAGAAAAGCGCCCGGTGGACACGCCCTTACCAAGCTTGCGTGACGCCGTTTGCTGGGGAAAAACGCTGATACTATTAGGGGAGTTCAAACGTGGCGGGCGTAGTTCACCCACGCTACCGGGTGAGGGCGCTTCTTGTGGCGGCCATCTTGTTATCCGCTCCTACAAGTTCATTAAGCTGGAATCACGCTCGTAATTAATATCCCGGGTACTCCAGGTTGTAAATCATGGTGGTGGTGGTTGGGGGTAAGGAAAAGGGCTCGGAGTAGGGGGGGTTGAGTGGCCCAGGCGGGATTGATACGCTTTGATTAGCATATTAATAGCCTTCTGCCAGCTTGGGTCCGCCATAGCTTGGGAGTCTATTACCCTCTGGCCCAGAGGTCGGATTTCCCGCGCTTATTTTCATATGAATGGCAGCCCTCTTTGGTAAGGGAGAGAGTGGTAAGGAGGGAAATCCGTTTTGCAACAATTCAAACTGCGAGCATTGTAGCGATTTTTGAGATTCCGAGTGTAATTAGATGTCTGTCAGCTAGGCGAAAATTCATATCCAGCTGACTCCCTGGGTTATGCATGTGGATTTGCGGTCTAGGGGCGAGCTAGTTCGGGAATTTCCTGGGCCGGATAATGAATTACAAAGTATCTCGAAGGAGTTTTTGGGCCCGGGGAGCCCTCGTTTGTGTTGTCAGAAGCTGGATTTTCTTTTTAGGTAGGGGAAGGGAGGGAGAGCTAGCAAGACTTTCTTGCATAATTTATGGCCGAAAGAATGAGCGGTAGGGAGTTTTCCGTAGGGTGGGTTGAGAGTTGGCACAAGGAAACTGGAAAAGTCGGAAGAATTAAGTTTCTTAATGGGCCCAAATGAAGGTGCAGCGGGTGCCCTGGGGCCCCTTTCTTTCCGGCAGCCCGAGTGTATAGCAGCGGGGCTGACGTGCGCCCGCGATAAATGTTAATAATTAGAACAAACTGCCTCCCGGGATGTAAATGCGGCGCTAAAAGCGAGCGGGTGCTGTAGCAAGCAAGCGAGGGAGAGAGAGGGGGGGGGGGGGGGGGNGGGGGGGGGAGGATTGTGTCTTCCAGCCCGCTTCCCGGGGTCTAACATGTTACCAAAACTGAAGGTGCACACCGGAGCGAAACCTCATCTTTGCAACTGCCTGAGGCTCTTGAATCAGCCCCAGTTTGGAGGCAAAGAGCGTTTCAAGCCGGGGACTATTACATGTCAAGCCGGTGTTGGGAGGCCTTTGGGGTTGTGCCGGAATGGTTAGGTGGGCTAAACGCGCGTTTTTAGCCCGACGTAATACGGGCGTGACACGTCAGCACCACGCTAGTTTCACGCGCGGATCACGCCGGCCTATAACGCGCGTTTATCCTACCTAACTATTCCGGTTTCGGTTTGTTTTGCACATGGCGTGACACGAGCGTGATGCGGACGTGTCACGCCCGTTTCAAGTCCGCAAAAATTCGCTTTTTAGCCTACTAACCATTCGGGCGCTGTTTCTTCACGTGGCGTGATGCTGACGTGACACCCGCGTCATCTGCAGTTCAGACCACACATGTTGACTCACACTAAGCCGATCTTCACACCTCATTTGGCGAAAAGCCGGGGTTGGACCGCAGGACAATAGTCGTCCACTTTCACCCGGCTAGGCGTAAAATTTCGGATTTTTGGCCCTATCCTGTAACTTCTCCCCCCTTCCCCCTCTCCTAAAAATATCCATCCTTTATAATTGAATAGCCCTGGGGGGATGAAAAGGGCGGGGGAGGACAAAAAAAAAGTGCTATTGAAATATGAGCCGGCGGAGATGGTTTTTCAGGCCCCATAAAATGTAGGGAGGGTGTCTTTCAAGGAGTGTCGCGCTGGAAAGGCCCCCTTTTCATCAGACCGAACCGGGGGTCGTCCACTGGACGCGTGTCGCCCCAGGGGCCAAAGAGAAAGTCGGCGGGAGATGTTTGTAAGGTTGCCAGGGGATCCGATTGATCTTGATGACACGGCAGAATGGGGGAATAAGGGTCTGGATTTCAAGCGTACCACGGGGGGTAATCGTGCCAGACTTTTCTTTTTTTTTGTGTGTGTGTGTGTGTGTGATTTCCGATGCTAAGATGGCTGCCATGTTTGTTGAGCTTCCTCCCAAAAAAAAAACATATAATAGTATAGGTCCTTTGGAGCGGAAGTTTCATTTGGGGAGGGATGCGGTATAAAAAGGGATGTGTCGAGTCCACTAGAGCTTAAAAGGGAGGCGGCTGAATTGAACTGAATGGGCTTCAGTTTTTCCGCATGGGTTGTGCTGGGGGAATTCAGGATGATGCTCATGCACATCAGTTTGGTGTACAACGGTGCGGAAGTACTCCTGAATTGCAATACCGACAGCTCCGCACCCGTTTGCTAACGGTAAAGTGTGCACATACACCTGGTTGCCAAGCGACTACATACTGCACTGAAAGTGTGAAACTTGACTCCACCCTCGAGCAATACATGGAAAATTCGATATATCGACATCGATCGATATATTTAGAATTCGATTGCGATATATCGAAAATTGCTACTCAGAAGTCCCCCTATGTTGCGACCACCTGACAACAATGCGCGTTGGAACGCCCCCATTTTGTATTGGTAAATAACCGGGGCCGACTATCTGTTTTTTACGGCCGGTAATTGACGCCGGTTTACGGCCGCTTTTATGGGATGATAATCTTGGAGAAGCGTCGCATCCCCCTGCTTCGAGGGAAGGATAAGAGCCATGGAGTTTGGGAGTTCACGGCGGAGATATTAACCCGGGGGCCGCCCCCGGAGGCCACAAAATCCACCCCGTAATGGCAACAATCTGGAGATTGTGGGAGTGAGGGGTAAAGGGAACAAGAATGTTCCATCTACCCCCAACTCTTTTTGTGCCTGCCCATTTTAAGGTCAAATCCCTCCCGCGAAATGCTTCTCATAACCCCATGAGTAAGAAGAAGCGAGTAAAAAAACACGGTTCCGGAAGAATTACAAATTGTGTAAGTTGGCAGTCCTCGAGGTCATTTCCCACGGCTGTCTGGAGCCCGTGACCTTGCCCGATCATTCAACCGGACGGGCCACAGGATTGGGGTCATTTTTCGCAAGGCCATCATTTAAAGTGCAAGTGGATGTAATCTTTTGCACGGGGTTTTTTTTTGGGAGGGGGGGGGGGGGCAGAACACTATAATTTGAGGGCACTAACAACACGTTTGTAGTTTTCAAACCGGGATTTTCTGAGCGCCTTAGGATGCGACTTAATAACGGGCCAGACTTCATTAGCAATATCAGGCCATTCCATAGTCAATATTACGCTGGAAATATTTTGAATTCAATTTAGTATGTAACCATTCGAGTGTGTTCTGCACACGGACGTGTCACGCGCGTGTATGGGATTAGTGTTTATATTGCTACCTGCCAACAATTTGGATAATGGCAGAGAAATCGTGTTACGCGCGTATCACGCCCGTTTCACGTCCGCCCGACTTTTTCGCTGATTTTTCTGCCATTTTCCAAATGGTTGGCTTACCAATAGAAACACTATTCCTCACAAACTTCCAAGCCCTAAAACTTAATTGGCCCCATTTTTTTCTCTTTCTTTAACGACATGCATGCCACGGAAACATTTCCTCCGACTTTTTGAAGTAATCGATAGCCTACTATCGCCTGCTGGAGAACCCGCCAAACTTTTTCCCACCGCCGTTAGAGTGCGCCACATCCCCACTCTTTTTTTTTTTTTTTGCATCGATTTCACACTCCTAACTTTTCTTTTTCTTCAGTTCCTATCTCCACCCCAAACTTGCAGTGTCTTCATAGCACTTTTTTTCTGAGCTGGAAACAAGGTGGAAAGCAGAGGTTGGCGTGCAAGCATAAACAGCTGGAAACAAATCGATGGCGTCCGCCTCTGCTTGGCAGTCAGTCTAAAGCTTTTTTTTTTTCTCCCAGTCTTTTTTGTTGCTCGAGTCGGCAAAAAAATAAAGGCTGACACGGAAGACGTTGGAAGATGGGGAGAGAAGCTTTGTACCAGGCACCCTCCCCCCCCCTCCAAAAAAGGATCGAAACTCTGGCCCCCACCACGGTCTTAAAGAATGGATGGGAGAAGAAGGTGGTGGAATTTCCTTGTGTTTTGTCACGTCCTAGGGGGAGATTAGAGGAAACAAGCGTGGGTCTTTATTAAGAGGTTGACATGTGGAAGTGTCGCAGCCACTGACTCCATTATTGTATCAGAGGATGCATGTGAGCCAACTTATGAACCACACGGTTGATAAACACATCCTAATGGAAGTACTGGTACTACAAAAAAAAAGGGGGGGAGCACTAGTTAGAATTAGTGTGACACCTTTTACGTGCTTTGGGACGGGCACAAAAACTACCAGGAGAGAAGCTCCGTAGCAGCATTTGGGGACCGGGTGATTCAGCACCGGCGGACCTGATTTTATGGGGCATAAAACAGTTGCCATTTCGTACTTGGGTGAAGGTTACATCTTGTCGGTTGCAGCCCACAAAACCGTTTTCTGGGTGGAGTCCAAAGGGTGTTAGAAAGACGGCCTGTGTCGGTGGTCCCCCCCCCTGGCTTTTCGGTGTCGTAAATCGGGAATGACGGACATTACACGGAGGCGAGCTCCACATAACCCCCCTCCCCCTCTCCCACCTTCCCAAACCCCCACAAACATCGCCGCAAAGGATGCCACGTAGGATTCCAGCGGCCATTCCACACTCTCACTTAATGGCTCTCGCAATTTTCCACTCAATCTTCAGTCTCCGGATTTTTTTTCACACAAAAAATGTGTACTTAGCAGTGGACAGTATACTTAGCACTGGACAGACTTGGTAATTAAAAAAAGCGCGTTTTTGAGCCAGGTTCTGACCCCGCCTGGAAGGTTTTATGGGGTATTTTACGACAGGTGCATAAAACAAGCGTGAAAGTGTGTGCAGTTGGCAGGCTGGCTCCACCCTGGGCACAGTTTTCTTTAGTAGGTATAGTTGAGAAACGTCTATCAATAGCCTGAGGCTTACTTTGTAGAAATAATACATGTTTAAAATGTTAGCACCGGGCCCGTACAATCAATGTGAGGGGGGCGCTGTGGCGTCGCCGACAGTGGTAGTATGGGAGGTCGCCACAGGGCTTTAAAAAAAAAAGTGATAATGGAGACTCCGGGATTTGAGCGGTCCTGATATCCCCTCGCGCTAGCAGTGATCAATTGCGGCACATCCGGACATTCGGACACACAACGGGGGGGACTATAGGAGAGAGGGAGGGGACGATGGGAGGGAGATTCTAATCCGATAGTCTCTGGGAAAAAAGTATAATGAAATTAATCATCGGCGGATCCAGCCGGATGCCAACACACTTTCAGCCCCTAATTATAAATTTATCCTTTGTTTAAACCCGATTCGGAGCCGGCTGTAATGCGGGGTACACAAATGACACGGCATTAAATCCGGGGGGGCCCCGTAGCCATCGTACACTGTCGCAGGTACTTTGCGTCTGGAATTCGCTGCAAAACTGTCGGCTATAAATCCCACTTTATGCCAGCGGGAGGGAGAAAAATGTACATTTGCAGTAAATTCGCACGTGATTTTTTTTTTGTTGGCGAGCCTAACGTCCGCTGCGGTCGTTTGTGTCTAAAAAGTCGGTTATGCTTTTTTTTTGAGGGGGGGTTTACACAGTGTTGTTGTTCGCAAACAAGCAGATGTAATGTTGGGTAGGGGCCGGCTGGCAGAAATATGATTAAGGCGTTAATTCCTGGTCGAGGAAAATCGCGGAGGTCGTTATCGTGAAATCCACATTTTTTTTGCACAAGCCCGAATGGGGAGTTTGCACAAAAGCGGCCTCTGCTTTCTTTCTGCAGTTAAATCAACCGGATTACTAACCGTTAGCTAAAAGTACGTTAAAAAAAATAAACTGCCCGGAAATCTGACGTTAATATTAATATTTGCCTTTCGGAATAATTTGGTCATAAGTTGGGGTTATTTACAGTCTGTGCTCATTAAGTAAATAGATTCTAATTTATTAACCGCCAGAGGCTGCTAAGGTGGCTGTGCAAATATTAGCGCTATCCGCTATATGAGCAAGTCCTAATATCGCCCCAACATGGAGGCTGACTCTTAGAAATAATAAACAGTCCGAGCATTTTTCTGCTGACCGTTGCTTATAAACTGAGTCCCACTTGAGAACCGGAAGAGTCCTCTCTAGCAACCTTGCTCTTGTTACACACTTTTCCCCGGCTCCTTTCAGCCCCTTCTTGGCTCTTTCCCACTCCAAATCCCGGTCCAGCCCTAACCCCACGAGATGAGCTGGGTAAATATTCCAACCCCAGGAGTAAATACGGAAGCATCTCCGCACCATTACCACCCCACACCCTGCAATTAGGTAAAATCCGGCCTAGCTATCTGCGCGCGCATTCGTAGGTGCTGCCATCCAACGGGGACGGTGTGCAAATATTTGTGGAAAACAGCTGTGGGGGTTAATGGAAGCGGAATCGCGTTACGGGAATCTATCATCGCTATTAAGATAAACAAAACGGGCCCTTCTGGGGTCTCGTGTTTGAGTTGATGCAGTATGCGAGTCGAGTGCAGAGGTCAGGAGAAGAGCCCTCTTCACAGATGATTGAGTGAGGGTTGAGAGATAACCCCCCCCCCCCCCCCTTCCTCCCAACCAACCAGAGTTATACACTAGGGGCAAACAAGTCCATTGGCCAATATCGGGTGTGAAAGCCTTGAGTGGAGCTTGTAAACAACCCTTTTTTGCTCCCGGTTGATAGTCAAGTATCATATATCCGCTGAAATAAATTGGCCCAAGTCTGGCCACTGTTTTCAAAACACATGTTAGATCATATGTGGCCTGCCTATATACTTCTATAGGAGGGAAATTCCGGATCTGCTGAAGACACCCAAGAATATCGATACATACTGGCAGGGGATATCGATGTATTTTGGAATGAAGTATCGTTACATTGCGGAATGACGTATCGATATATTGCGGAATGGAATATCGATACACCCTACGAGGGCCGTTTTGCTGGATGCGGCAAAGCAGCGGCCAGTTAAATTTCACATCACATCACTCCAGTGGGATTACCCCACCACCAGATGGTAGCACAATCCTCTTCTCGACTTCCTTTTTTTTCTTCTTCTCCCCTCCCACCCTCCAGCCCCATTCCTTTTATCCTAAGCCTGAGAGAGCTGAAACCTCCCCTCTACTACACCATATAAGATAGGTCCTTTTAGACGCCTCCCTGAGCCGACCCTCCCCTCCTTCCCCCCCTCCTTCCTTCCTTCTTCCAGCAGCAGATAAAAGTGCATTTTCTCGGGTGGAGCTCGCTGGACCGCAAAACAGTGGGAAAAGCGCTCGTTTTGGAGGCTCCCGTTTCCGTGCCTGCTCTCCCGGGCTTTACTGCAAAGATATCGATTTATCCCCCTACCCTACAACATTCTTGCTATCAGAGGGGGAGGGGGGGGAAGGCGGGGGGAGATGGCAATTCTAGGAAAAAGAAGAGAGGGTGCAGGGGTAGGGGGGAGAAAATCGTTTTTCCAATGCAATTTTATCAAACCACTTGTACTGTACACGAAACCTTATCGCGTCGGTTATCTGGCGGTAAACACGGGCTTTGTGTGCCTTTGGGCTTATGGACTGGGCTAGAAGAAAGGCATAAAAAAGCGTGCCGGAGACAAACCGGGCCACCCTCCAATTTGGGGGCTTATCGGCCGCGCCTTACACTACAAAAGGGGGTTGTATTGGTTATGTATTTATTTGTTGGAAGGTGAGGTCACCGGGAAATATCTGGCGAAAATTGCGCAATTTGTGCTAAGAGTCAACAATCCTTTATTAACACGATGCATTTTTGATGCGCCCCGCATTGTTGCTAATTAACAGCCTGGAGCGACACTGTATTAAGTTTGTGTGTACTTTGGCAAGGCAGCTCCACAGTAAGAACAACATTGTCTTTCGATTAATAATACAGGCGGTATATTGTTGTGTGCAGGTGTAAGTCTGATCGCGATTCTGAGACCGGTTTAGGTGCGGCAGGTGGTAATAAAAGCGAGGGTAATAGTCTCATTTGTAACGGTGGGTTCCCATCGGATCAGATGTGCAAAGGTAGGGGGCCCTTTTTTTAATGCGCTCTCCAGCACCCAAGGCTTCTCATTATGCGCATTTTAATGTTATCTGTCGACTTGTCATTTAAGTACCCCTCATTTGCATCCTAATTTAAGCCCCTTTTTTGAGGGGAGGTTATGCCCGCAGTGAGATTCGGGTTCCGTCTCCTGCGGAGTAATATTTAGAAACTAGCCATTGTTGATGGTGAAAACACGGGCCATTATGTGAAACCCAGCACCTGTATAAGCCCTCTCTGATTTTCCCTTATTCAAACCCGGGCATACATGCGGAAAGTAGTCACTTCCAGGCCCCCTGCAGCAGAGGGGGGGTGCCAGTATTGATGGAAGGCCCCCTTCTCCAAACACCCAAGTGAGTCACATAGCCCACCCCTCCTGTGGGGAATTCGGGAGTGGGGGGGGGGGGGGGGNGCAAACATGCGATTAGGACAACAATGGGGCCGGGTTTTTTTTCACGGTGTGGGTATATCAAATGGGTGGGTCTTCCCCTTGAACCTGGATGGTTATCCAGTGGTCGTGTCATCTGTCTCCGGAGATAAGGGGACAGCTCTGGGGCAGGGCGGACAGTGGACGAGATGGGAGGAGACGAGCAACGATTTATCCCGCATGTCTCGGGGAAACCGACTCCTAGGCCGTCTCACGACTTGCTACAAACCACACGCCATCTCGAGATGAAACTGCATACTCGCAGCGAACATCGTGTTAACATGGAAGGTGATAGGCTTTTCTCATCAAGTGGGTTAGATAGTGTGTGCGGAACCGATTTTTTTTTGGTCGGGTGTGATCTATTCCGATCACGTAGTCCATCGCAGACAGAGATCAACTTTTCCAAACCCCGTGCCGGTGCCATTAGGGAACAAAAGAACATTAGCTGTTATCCGGGCGGGTTATCGGTGGATTCTGAATGTCGGAGGGGGCTCGCCATCTCTCACCGCTGCCGGCATATCGACGAGCCTGATTAGGACAAGAGTGGGGAAGAGAAAAAAAGGGCCGCCGGTTTTTCCACACTCCCCCTAAGGACATTTCTTTTTTTCTTCTTTTTTTTTTAAAAAAAAAACTCCAGCCAGAGGGAGGTTAGGGCTCGAATGTCAGTGGGGCGAAACGACCCCAGTGGGTCATTGAATTTCAAACGTTGCTCCCCCGTTGCCCCGACGGCGGCTGCACTCTGTTTGCTNCCCCCCACACACAAAAAAAACCTGTCTTGCAATGGTGACCGCCATTAATTTGGCGACCCACCCCCATATCAGGGTCCTCTTTGAACATCCGGCGTAGGTGCACCCCAGTTGCACATCATCTGTTCCTGGTACCGCTTCTGAACTCGCAGAACCCTGCTTATCGCTCGTCTGTATTCCTCCCGGAGGTGTAATATTTTAATATTCGCCGCCGAGGCGCCGCAAGCTAGAACATTCAAGAGAGGGTATAAAAAAGTGAAGGAACAAGACGGTGGCGCCATCTTGGGGTGGGGTTGGTATCGGAAATCAGGCTTTGTTTTATTCATCGTGGCGGCGGTTGACGGAACTGAATCCGGCTAACAAGTGATTTGCATTCGGTGCGCAGGCGGGCTGTGACGCCGATAAATGCGGGCCAGGACTTTGACATTAGTCTTAGCGCCTATTGAGTTGAAGAAGCATGATAAAAAAAAGGTTCGGAGTACACCTCTTGTGGCATCCTCTCCATTGAGCCTTATCTTTGGGCGGAGGGGCCATTTGTAGGAAAGGGTGCGGTTGGCAGGTAAAAGGTCCCCCCTGGGTCGTAAATCAGCCTGCGGCGTGTTGGAACCGCCTGTTCTGCTTGCTGCCCACCATTTTAGCACCTCTGCTCTCTGGCGCGTCACGCCGACCGTGTTCCACCAACACCGCAAAAGTGGTGGCGGGGTGGTTGAGGTCGCTTCAACCTATCGACTCTGGCACTCTGGGGCTCAAGTCTGCGCAAATTGAGACACGATCTGGGCCAGGATCAACCCGCTAAGACGGGAAAGCTCTAGATGTCGCCACTGGATTGAGGCGAACGGTAGATGTCGCCACTAGCACGGAAAGTGCGCAGATCCGGATTACTGGTGGCGTTCTGCGCATATTCTTGCAGCAGGTGTGACTGCTTGTAAGAGAAGCGCGGATTTAGCGCTTCCTCAGCAGGTGATACCGATATGCGGATCCTAATGGGCCGAGAAGCCGCTGACAGGCGTGCTAAATTTCGCGCGGTGCCGTGGCCAAAAGTTCTAAATGCGGACGGGATGCTGCTGCTTCCGGCTTCTGGCTTTTGCACCATCCACTTAGATCAAATTTGGAAGGGGGGGTTAATAGCGAGGGGGGGGGGGGGTCGTAGCAACTGGAGGGGCTTCTAGCCAACTCCTTACATTTTACTACACGGCCGTAAATCCTAGGCGGCATGTGAGCGACTTTGAAATGCGAGCGACAATTTTATTACAGCCGGTCTGAATAATGCATGTGAATATCGGGGGGAGTCCCGGCACCAATAGGCGTTTCCGACAGACTTAACACGAGCTTGACCTTAATTGATCCTCATCGACTGCGCCTAGTGGTAGCTGCATAATCAACGCGCGGAAGGAGAGGCTTTCGAGAACCCACTTGGAGCTTTGAAGCCGGCTGCTCGCGCCAAGATCCATGTTATTACCGTCTTCCGACATCAACTGGGAAGCCAGCTGATTTTACTCGCGGTAGATGTCGCTACTGATTTAATGCTGCCATCTGTTGGAGGTATCTCGCACTTTTTTTGACGCGTGGTCGGTAGATGTCGCTACTGTTTTAGTGCTGCCATCTATTGGCTGAATTGTCCTTCGGGTCTAAGAAAGTTTTAAAAATTCATCGATGCTTCACATAAGGTCAGCTGTAGTTCACCACTAGGCAAGATTGAGGCACGGGCGTCTGCCGGATTTTTTTTTTTTTCTCGCTGAAAAATTCACGCCAGCGTCTTCCTTCTCGGTGGGTGGCACCGGAGGGTGGGGGGTGGGGGAAAAAAAGGAAGAACCCCGACTGTTTCCCTCCTCCTTTTGCCCGTGTCGTATCGATTTCTTCATTTTAGCGGGCTGAGGCAAGCAATCAGGAAGAGGCTTTGGAGAGCGAGCCGATAAGGAGAAGGGGGAGTAGCATCAAACGCTGCTAAGAAGCGAGGTCGTCAGCAGCCAAGAGGCTTGCGCCATTAATCGGATCTTGCATAAGGGGGTCCACTGGAAAGTAAAAATTAATCTCCGGTCCCACTATTAATGATCTTGAGGGTCCGCCATGTTTTTTTATGCCGCCATGTTTGAATGGCCCCTGGAGCTGTCAGTGAGTGTGGAACGGGTGTAATTCGATGATCAGTGTGCGGGGGCTACAGTGGCCGTGAATAATCTGGTCGATTTAGCTTCCCAAAACCCGGTAGGGGCGGTTGGGAGGTGATGGGGGCCGCCGTACACACAAAAACAGGCGCTAATGACTGTCTGGAATGAGTAATCATCCATCAGGGAAGAATGGAGGGCGCGCCGGTGGGGGGAAATAGAAAAGTAAGATCAGAATGGTCAGGTCGGGATCCCAAGGACGGCTATAAATTAAGCTACCGCTAGGGGGCAACGGTGACGTCATAGCAAATTTTTATGAAGGTGGCAAATGGTCGTTCTGTGACCAAATATTTGGTGACCTTTCACAGCTATCAGCGTGCCAACTTCCAGCCTGTAAGTGGGTTAAATAGACCGGATGACCACTACGCATGTGGTCTGAGCATGTAGTGCTGGAAATACAAATTAACATGTTTTTAGAGTGGTAGATTTACTTGGTGATTTTTATGTACCTTTCGCCTCCAGCAGTGTGTTACAATATTCTCTTTTCTCTTCTCCAGGCCTCAGATGCCGGATCGGGTCTCTTCACTGCCGCCCGGAAACGTAAGTACTCCATTTTGTTTAATGGGGGAGCAATCCTTTTTTTCTTCTTTTTTCAAAAGAGGATGACTGTATTGATCGGAACGCAACTTTCCGACTGAACTCGGAAGGCGGCCTGAGTGCCTTTCTGCTCGGATTCCAGCTTTATTTTCCCCCCCTTCTTCTTCTTCTTCTTCTTCTTCTTCTTCTTCCCCTTCTTTTCTTCCTCTTTTTTTCCTGAGGGAGGAATACAGTCTTCTGAACGTCGGGAGGGATGAGTGTACATAATGAGGAAGAAATGAGGGGAGATTTTCCTGCTGGTTCGAAATTTTTTCGGGAGAGAGAAGTGGATGGATATTTGCTTTTTTTTGTGTGGGTAAAAAGTACCTTGTACTGAGAGAGTAAAAAATCGGACCACCCAATTTTACAAAAATCTAATAAGCATTGGCTACTTGAACGTGAAATTATTACTAGCTGTATGACTTTTATCCGGCCCTTTATTGCCTATAAATTCGGAATTCCCGGCGTTCTCGACACGGTTAATGAAGAGACTTGTATGGTGGTTAGGGATAGCCGATGGAATACTATCCGGTAGGAATCCGGGAAGAGAGGGGAAAAATCCTCCTCTCCGGAGAGAGATTAAGCTACATCCCTCCAATTGGATTCTTGTAATCCGCATAAAAAAACTACTTGTACTAATTTTTTGTGCTCTGAAAGTTCCATCTGTTGAGATGAATCTTGCTGTTTGACAAGAGATTTTCATTTTGATTCGTATAGGGGGGGGNGGGGCTCCTCCTTACCGGGAGGGAAATATTGCCGGAAATCTGCCTGTGACATTTAATTTGGGTTGAGAAGAACCCCTAGATTTCCCTTTGGAATTCGAATATGGTGAACTGCTGTAATGCGATCGAGGGAGGGATCGGATTATCATAAAAATTTTCTGTCGGTATTTTGGGGGCAATGATGTTTTTGTTCCGGCGTCGTTCACACGCTTTGGGGGAGCGAGGGGACTCATCCATCAGCGAGGGCGGCTTGAAGCCATCTTTGAGAGTGATGGATGGTCCTCTCTCTGACCGGGCCCGTCCTGATTAAGACCAGCTGCAAGGGTCCAGGAAACATGGAGAACCGTCTCTTTTTCCAGGCGAGTCGCCGGCCTTTCCAAACAAAGTGGTCAGCAACGGCCCGGCCTGCCCGCCCGAGATTAACCGCGGGTGCAGCGGCCCGAGTTCGAGTCCCGTGCAGAACGGCAGCAGCGGGTTCCTGCCACCGATCATCAGCACGAGCACCACCACCACCACAGCCGTTGCGACCACCACAGCGGCTACCACCACCGCGGCCGGCAGCACCCACACCGTCACCAGCGGCAGCAACACCATCAGCAACACCGGAGGACTTCACCCGCCCCATCACTCCCAGCACCATCCCCATCTGGTCCACTCCTTGCACAACACCCACCCGCATCCTTACCAACCACACCACAACCCCAGGCACCCTATCCACGGACACCCACACGCCATCCCGCATCACCATCCGCCTCACCCTGTGTCGGTCTCGGCCTCGCCTTGCAACCCGCCTCACCCACACGCACATCACCAGCACTACCCACACAGCCCAGGACGTCCTCCGGCTGCTGCCACGCAGGTACGCATCTCCATGTACTACTTGTATAAAACGAAAATTCCGTTCCATTGTCGATCCGGAGAAGCCACCCATGAATATCGATACATCGGGAGGGAATATCATCGCGACATGGATATATCGTGGTAGGGAATGTCGATACATCGTTGCAAGCGATTCGTATCGCTGAGCGAATCGCTCGCAGGTAAACGCGGCCTGAAGATTATCCTGTCAGCTGGGCCGTCCCGCAATGCAAGGAAGCCTGATGGGTTGCATACACGGCAGGATAATATTTTCCCCGTTCCTTTCGTGCATTTGTGCCTTCGATATTTTTGAAATTTGGTTACATTTTAATATTGGGGGGGCTCCTAGTTTCGATTGGAAATTGTTTGTGACGTCACAAGCAGTGGAAGCTGGAATATACCAGGGAAGAGGGAAAAGGGGGCTTTGGTGAAGTCGATCGTGCCAAGTCGTTGCCCCTATCCTCGTTACTCTTCCACCCGCCCAGGAAAAGCAAGGATATTGCGACCCGGCTCTGTGAAGCGGGAGAGAAATATTCCGCCTCTTTTTTTGGGTACTCGCTCGCGTTTTTTTGCTTCCTCTTTTTTTCTTCTCTTTTTTCAAATGAGCGTTTCCTTTGATGGCGGAGGATGGAAGGGGGGGGGGGNAAATCGCGGATCCTGCCACCCCAGCCCGGGCGCTTGGAATTACCCCTCTCGCTGTCAATTTATTGGCTTTAGATTGGGCAGCGATAATCATGCCGACAGGGATAATCCGGCCAATGGGGGCCGTGACGTGGAAGTCGATAAACACCGGCCAAGTCTCCCTCAATAATTGACGCAATTGATTGTTAAGCGTAGTGCAGGGAGGCCCTATCTTGGGGAGGCGTAATTTGGGCGGGTTACCTACCATGTTTGCTGTGGTTGAAAAATAGTGCGGGCTAGACACGCGAGTATTGATTCCGGTGTGCGACGTGTTTACCGCCCGTGTCTGCCACGTACGACACCTGACCCCGGCCCCGTTTCTGGAAGAGGGGACCGATGACGTGCCTCAAGTGGGGCCCCATTCACATGCCAGCGATTTGGCACCAAACAACGAGCGATTTCCAGGTTGTGATATGAAGAGAGAGAAAAATACTAATAATAAAAATCGTAACCTGCAAAATGCTATAGGGATTGAAGGTGCGAGCGATATTTCAATTAGCATTGGCAATAAAGAATAAACATTCCATTGAAATTAAATGTATAAAAATGGTCTCAGTAAATATAAAATATTGATTAATTTAAATATGAAATATTGCGTCAAGTAAATATAAAATGTCCCTTAAAATAAAATAAATATTGCTTCAAATAAATGTAAAGTTTTGCTTAAATATTCAATATTCAATTGAAATTAAATATATATAAGATTTATTACAGTAAATACAAAATTTTTCCTTAAACTAAATTTGAAATTCTGCGTAAAATAAATATAATTTTTCCTAAATATAAAATGTTGCTTGAAATGAAATAATATTAAAATAAATAAAAATAGTTCTTAAGTACAGTGTATGCCAAAATATCACTTATAAATGTAGACAAATGCTACTTAAAATAAATATTAAATATTAATTAAAATAAAATAAATTTAACACTGAACTTTAAATCATTGCTAATGCTTAAATTGAATTTAACTGCGCATATTAAATTTAAGTTCGTGATTAAAATAAATATTAAAAGTAGGCTATTTAAAATGCACACGCCTGCATGTCCAATAAGTGGTTTGCGATATTCGGTTGCGATTTCGCAATGTCTGCTGATTTTGCAATTAATTGTCGATATATCGTAAGCTATTGGATCGATTTTTGGATGTTGAAATCCTGCTGGGGCGAGTCAGGTGTCCGGCGATGAATGGAGTGAAAACAGGCATTGGGCCGATTTGCAAACAGCGTGCACGCTGCCTGGTAGCCGCGAGTGAGAACAGTAGCCCCTAGGAGAGGAGGGGGGTACAGTGTATCGAGCGCCACTTGGCCCAGGTATTCATTTTGCTGGATGGCCCTTGTGGGCGAGCCGCAATCCTGCCCCGGGATCTCTGGAGTGCCTGTTGTCACGGCACTTGGCCCAAGGAGAAAGCGCAAAACCGCGCACGCTCCCGCACCAAAAAAAAATCCTCCCAGACGAAATAACTGTTTTTTGAGCGGCATAAATTCAGGGTGTGTCAGTGGCGTCGACTCTATTTTTTTATATTTTTTTCGCAGAGCCGCCAACCCCCATTGGCACAGGGTGATAGAGCCCCGGCTGGTTAATTTCCTGTTACTTATCAGGGACGTCAGTGGAGCTACAGTTTCGCTTTCCGCTCACGTGTGAAATATGGAGCCATTGATAGCGGAGCGTGTAAAAAAAAAAATATGCGAGCGAGAGAGGGCCGGGTTATCAGGCGGCCACAAATTAGGTGATGATTTTCTGGAAGCTGCGCCATCTTTGCAAGGGGGATTCATTAAGGTGGTAGTTCGCGTACTGGCCCCTCGGGTCGCTCAACACTGGACGTAGTGCCAAGTCTTACATGGTTGGCGCTCTCCGTTAGTGATGACTCACCGCGGACCTTGTGCAATAGAGTGAATGTATATGTGGTTTTTCAGCTTCACAACGGTCCGGTGGGCGGGGAGTGTTCTCCAGTGAACTACGCCTCCCACGTGACCTCGCCGTTCGCGGCGTCGAGAGCGTCGCCTTCGCCCCGGACCTCCACCCCGTCGTCAGGGGCGCCAGCACCGGCGGCGGCGGCCAACGCGTCCCCGTACAACCCCGGGGGCCGGACCAACCTCTTCGCCCCGTACGCCCACACGGGGCACAGCATCTACGGGGCCTCCACCCCGGCGGCCCGCACCCCGACGCCCACCTCCGCCCCGACGCCCCCGACCGCCACCCCGCCGGCCGCCGCCTCCTACCCGCCATCCTTACATTCCTCCACCCCAAACTCCATCCACCCAGGGCTGGCCTACCCGCCCGCAGTCAGCCTCGGGGCCAACGCCCACCAGGGCAAGCTTGAGACGGGGCCCAGCGACAAGCCCGCCGCCCCTGGCCCTGTCCCTGTCACAGCCCCAGGGCAGCAGCCCAGGTACTCCGCCTCGCAGACCGCGGCATCGTCGCCTCTCAGGTCTAGGAGTCCATGCAGGAGCAATGAGGTGAGTCATAGGGGTTATCCTGCACGCTATGCGACCTGTGTAGCAAGAGAGACCACACTGTACCGATTCCGGAGGTGGTACTTTGAGATCAACAAATACCGTTTACTGTACTGATTATTTTGTAGACCGTATACATCGTTCAGATGTACTGACTTGAAAATTGTACCGATTCATGCAACGACTTGGACGCCAAGTACCGTCCACAGTACTGACTTGTAGGCGGTGTATGTTGATCACAAAATAACAACTCCAAGTCAGTACATGAATTCCAGTGTAGTAAGTACATGGATAAAATTAATTGCTGTCGAAAATCCAATCCCTTTTTAATTCACATTTAGCCGGATACTGTGACATGTGACCTCGAAGGTCACGGGCATTGGATGAGATGTTTTGAAGTGTCATGTTACATCACAATTGATGCAATATTTACTTGGGGCGTCAGCCTTTTCACTGTTGGAGTCCTTTGTATAGCTATGTCTGCCACTAGTACTAAGTGATTCATAGCTCACATGTGATATGCACGGCCCCTTGCCAAACAGTTACAATAAAAACGCACGCGATGTGCAGGCGGTGAATTGCCAGGAAGAGGGGAGGGGAGGGGGGGGGGCATGTTATGAATTGTTTACCCAGCAACCAGTTTGTCCTTTGGCAGAAATTGTGTGTCGTAATTGTTGCTTCATTTTTATGAAGCCTACCGATTGCTGAAGTGAACAATCCATAACTGGTCCCGCAGTTGTAAAACCTTCTGGGTAGTAGTAAAACAATTTTCTCGTTATTAATTGCTGGTTGGTTTTTCCCCCCAACAATTAATAAAATCTGGCCACATGTTGCTGCACTTTGCCGAACTTAAATTAATGGCTAAATCAACAGCTTTTAAACAGGGCTCACCGTGTTCAAACAACCAGAACGCAATACCAGGGGTCGTTACAGTGCACAAGGCATGAAAAGCCCTCCCGTCATCTCCTAAGAAACTTTATGAAGCAAAAGAGATTCTCTTTTTTTTTCTTTCTTTCTTTCCTGGAGGACACGGCTGAAGAGCCGCGCTAATTGGTGGTGCCGATGCCTCCTTAGACTCCTTTCGGAAAATGAAGACACTGAGAAGGCTCTTGAGCTCTCCATTACACCCGGGGAGGGCTTGCACGTTATTTTATTGCCCAAATCATCCCGGGGTCATTCATCATGGGGAGGGCGTAAAACCAGTGCACCGACACAGCGATGCACGTTATTCCTGGTGGCTATAATTATCCGCATCGTACACCGTACCCCCAAAACCAATTCAACCCCCATAATTCCAGCACCCGCCCTCTCTCTTGCTCATTAGGCCACCGACGTTGCCTGCTCAAACTTTTTTTTCTTTTTTTTTTTTGTACGGGGTATGAGGGAGGGAGGGAGTACCGGGCGCTCTAATGACCGTAATGGCTAAAGAAGATGGATGGGGCTTCATAAAAGATCTTTGATGCCATGTAATTCTTGCTTAATTGGTATTGGATGAGGTACAGGGATTGTCAGCCTGGGTTTTGGGAAGTTTAATGGCGTCCCCGTGTGTTTTCAGAGGGTGCTGAAGTCGCCTTCCGGCTGCGGGAAACCGGTGGGGCCATCGGTTGGCAGCACCGCCGCCGTCACTGCAGGTGGGACACCTTTGCCATTAGAGCTCATTCTTGCCGACAATAGCAGCAAAAGGGACTTAGTGTGTGTTGGTGCAGGCGCGGCACCGTTGCAGCCGACGCCGACGGCGCCAGCGGTGACCGTTGCCCCCTGTCCGGTCACCACCAGCACCACCTCCAGCCACAGGGACACCGTGTCCACCCCCTTGACTGGACGAAGCCACTCGCCCAGGGGACACAGCCCAGGCAGAGAGCGGGACAGCTACAGGTGAGTCACTGTTCAAAATCGCTGGCCCAATGGCCATTCAGATTTTTGCCACTAATCTCTCTCAAATATGAGCAGATCACTGCCTCAAAAATCATTCAGCCAATAATAGCAACACTGGCCCAAAAGTCACTGCCTCAAATAATGTCGCTGGCTCAATTATAACTGAATCAAAAACAACTGGCTCAAAAATCACTCCCCAATAAATGTCACTGGCTCAATTGTCACTGACTCAAAAACAGCTGGCTCAAAATAGCTGGCTCAAAAATCACTCCCCAATAAATGTCGCTGGCGGAATTGTCGCTGACTCAACAACAGCTGGCTCTTACTTCATTGGATCAAATGGCTGGCTCACACTTTACTGGCTCAAAAGTAGCTGACTCAAAAATCGCTAAGCACTTCAATCGATTCCTGCTAAACAGCTATACCCAGCCGAGTAGTGTCCTAGATAAAAGTAACGACAGATTCACTCCCTCGGAGCTATCTCAACTGAAATTGCTGGGTCTCCCCAAAGAAAGAATAAAAGACCCTACTCTCTGGGAGTCTGCGGCTGTATCTCGTGTAAGATGTGCGGACGTTTTGGAAGGCTTCCCCAGTATTCATTGCATGTGGATCCAGCATTAGAGGCGGCCATGTACGCCCGTGAAATGTGGGCAATTTCTGTTCCGAATGGTTTGGAGGGGCCTTCCAACAAAGGAAGGTGCATTCGAAGAGGGGGGGGGGGACTAGAGGAACTGAATTTCCCAAGGCTTACGATCCACCACAGGGAGAGAGAGAGTGTTCCATAACAGTAAAGTTAGCAGAAAACTTTGCCAACCGTAAAAGTGTCGTTGGCAAAAACTGCGTCACATACATAAATCCGGGTTGGGAAGGTAAGAACCCAGTTTTTGTGTGCAGGGAGTGAGTTGTTGTTTCAGGGGCGGTTTTCTGGGAGACTGGGTGATAAACCTGTCGTAGAGTAAGCCGCACAGATGAAGCCGTGGGTTTGGACCTCTTGTTTATAGCTCTTTTTCGTTGGGGGAGAGGAAAAAAAAAGAAAAAAAAGAGATGAAGTGATCCACTTGGAATTTGGCAGCGCAGTTTTTGCAACGGGGCCTTCTGCTGCTTTGCAAATTATGGCCGATGACGCCGAGGGTGGCGTTTATATGGGTCGTTATGAATGGGCGTCGCAGGGCTGGCTGGCTTGGCTTCAGGGATGGGGGGAGAGTGAAGTAATTGCAGCCAAGTGCACTCCCGGAGGGTCGATAAAAAACGGGGAGAGTCAGACACACGCGCCGAAAAAAAAAAAATCGGTTTTAGATGGGGAGTGATATTGCGTGGATAACCTCCAAAGTTTTTGAGGCAGGTTTGTATTGATTTCCTCCACTTTTTTTGTGTGTGTGGGGAAGACTTTTAGCGGAGTCTCAGATGCATTGGAAGAAGTAGGCTGGTTGGCTGCATATGTTTCAGCGGATTGTTTCAGCGTTAAAATGCCAAGCGTCGTGTGTCTAAAATTAATAAAACTTGTTCCAAAACTGAAGCTTCTTGAAGTGTAAGATGTACAGACAAATTATTTTTACGTATTTTCTTCGACAACATTGTGTATGAGAGTCACAAAAATGTTTATAGTAAACTTTGCAATAATCTTTGTTCATCAGACAATCACTTTCAATTCTTGTAAGCAAAGTGTTTGACTCATCCTTGTCACTTTAAACAATAAGCCTTACTTCAGTTCTTTTACGCCTAACTGGTATGATTATCGTGCCATAGAGTCACATAATTTGAGCCAGAATGTAGGATGCCACAATAGACACATGTGAATTACAGAGTCTCACGTTTAGTCAAAAAGTTGCACATGCATTGGAGAATTTCAGACTTGCAAGGTTGACTTTTCCTGGGGCAACTTGCCCTGTAATACCATTATTACCCAAACCTGGAGATGTAATGTTTTGCATTGTGCATGAATTTGCAGTGTAATACTGCAGTTGGCTTGTGTGTTGCGGGAGGTCTGACAAGTGTGGAAAGGAACCAGTGGTAATATTTTACGAGATGCAGCAGAGTAGTGAAAATAAAATAATTCTAGCGATAACCTTTCTTGGTAACGCAGTGTTTGAAAGTTCCAAGTGACACTGTTCTCATTACTAAGCATAATGCAATAAGAAGTCATTTGGAACTTTCAAGCCACAGTTTCGTGTATTTTCTACGTATAAATTTTTCTTCTAAAAGAGTGCTAATTTGACCCCCTTGCAGCAGCAACGTGAGCAGCTTGAGCAGGGGGAGCATCACCCCTCTGAGCAGCGCCTCGGTTCCCAGTGTAGTCCCAGTGACTTTGTCTCCACTCAGCTCGGGCATACCTGTGAGCAGCCTCTCCAGCAGTTCAAGCCTCGGGGTGCCCTCCCTGGTTGGGACCAACCCTTCCCTGGGACCCCCAAGCTTAGGAGCGGCTGGAGGTCCAACCGTGGGCCTTCCGCCTCACTCGTTGGGGCCCCCACCACCAAACTCCTTGTCAGTGGGGCCCAGCCTCGCCTTCTCAAAGGCTGCCAGTTGGGTCAGCGCAAGCAGCTTGTTGAGCAACACCGCACCTCCCCCGCGCCTTTCTCCTCTGCCCTCCATCCGCCCCACTCCCCCGCCACCTCCGCCCCCGCCCCACCAAGGCCCGTCACCCCATCATCCTCTACATCACCATCACCACCACCACCACCATCACCACTCGTCATCGTCATCGTCACCAGCGTCTCTAGTCCCGTCATCGTCCGCTCCTCCCTCATCTGTCACCAGCGTGGTGGTGCCCCCTCCACCTTCATCGGCCCCCCTCACGTCAGGGGCGTCCCCTCGAGGACTGACCCCAGGGCCAGCTCCTTCTGTTGGTGGCCACCACGGCATGTTTGCACCCCCCCTGCCACCCACATCGACCAACCCATTGGCCAACTCGGCTGCCTCACTGCCTTTGGCCCCAGGGGCCGCGCCTAACCCCTTCGCCGCAGAGTCACTCTTTCAGACGAGTAAGTTTGACTGTAAGTTTAAAACGCCTTTCAATTAACTCTTGATTTGTCCTCTGCCCCTTGTTTCAAAGTGTCCCAATCAGGCTGAAAGTTTCACCGAGTTCAGTGACTGAAAATTACCATTTTTCATTCACTTTCAAATTGCGGGGGGGATTAATATTCAATGCTTTCACTCTGAAAAAGGTGGCAGTTTACTTTTCATCAGAAAACTTTTCAAACTCTTTCTAATCGCTGTGACAGTAACTAATCCCCTTTCCATCCACCTCCCTCTCTTTTTTTTTTTAAAAAAAAAAACTAGATCAAGCAGACCTCCTGCGTCGAGAACTGGACAGTCGATTCCTGGCATCTCAGGAGCGTTCCCTAGGAGTCGCTCCTCCTCCTCCTCCCTACCTGCGCACAGAGATGCATCACCATCAACATCAGCACACCCACGTGCATCAACACACGCCTTTGCTGCCCCCTCCCATCGGAGGGGTCGGAACTCCTTCCAGTTCACTATTTCCCCCTCCTCTGGTGAGTTCACGTGTAAGTGAAGCCTGCAATGTAACAGCAGGTGTTATACTACTCACATACAAGTAATCTCAAGCTGCATCTCAAGTTTTTGTCAAGTATATCTGAAATGTGCAGAACATTCAGAGTAAGAAATATGACGCTAATGAGATTGCATAATTATTGAAGCATGTCGCCACTTGTGCATTCTCAATACTTGTGACTAATGATGGCTCAATTGTTTAGTTCAAGGAGGTGCCTAAACTGGGCGGGGTGGACTCCCCGTTCTACCGACAAAACTTGGGTCTGACTGGATACCCAGGGTTCTCCCCACTTCTACCTCCACCGGGGCTGAGTAGCTCCACGCCATTTGCCCCACCAAGCCAACTGGCTGCCTTCACACCAAAGGTGAGGCTTTCCTTCTGCGGAAGAGGACCCGTACTCGTTTACTGACACCTGCGTGCACGCCTGGATATGTGCTCGTAGATGATGGCTGTTGTCAGTTAATGCCCTGTGTATTTTTGGCCCCACCTTTTACGCTGCACCTGCTTTTGGGGATGGAAATAAGTTTCCAAAGGGCAGTGATTGGATTATGGTGTAATTGGCTATAATGAAAGATTGATAGCGAAGGAGTCACTGCAACATTGTGCCTTATTTTAAAATGGGATTGTCATGTGTGCAAAAATTACTTGCCAATCCTTTTGATTTCTTGCCCAGTAATTTAAGTGCTAGACAAAGATTTATTAATATGATCAAGTTTCACTGAGAAAAAATATTACTGCTTACGCTGCAAAAGTTCTGTCGCAACTTGTATAATATTATTTCAACTTTTTTTAAATGCCAAAATATTGGATTTTTAAATTGGGATAAAAATGCAATGTTTTGTTTCTTATGTTAATAACTTCTGTTGTTTTGAAAATCCCGCTACATTTGATATGAAAAGTTGCAGTGAACCTTTCATTGTTTTTATGACTTGTTTGGCTAAAATGAACAAGACCAAAAAATTGGGGACGTTTTTTCAAATCTTACTCTGGGTACAGTTTTCGCTTGGAAGGAAACGGGAGGGTTTCCACCCCTAACCTTCTGTGTATAGCTTTGTTGGCTGCCAGAGTTTGGTTTGTTGTTTGCTTCAGTGTTGTAACTAACAGACGGCCTAAATGTCCTGAATGGCGTTGAGCCCCGGAGAAGCCAGATTGCAAGTCCCCCCCCTTCGTGTAGTAGTGACTTCTTACAATGTGTTAATGAATGAGAGCGTGGCACACCCGATCCTTTTTGGTAATGGCTTCTCTTCTCCCTTCTGTTTACAGATGAACGACCCCTCCAAACCCAAACCAGTGGTAGGTGTCACACCATGTTTTAGTCTCCCATTTTGATGCTTGTTTTCCTGTCTGCTTTTAAGTCTTTGGCTGTATCGACTAACTTGCCTTGTGACCTTAACTGTAATGTGCAATATTTGCTTGCCTTTACATTACCGAGAGCTTTTAAGGCTGGAGAGGTACTAACCAGTGAAGGGCACTGTACAGTGTGCTTGTTAATTGGAAGTTGAAACTAATCTAGTAAGAAGTGCTTCATGTTTACCAAGTTACACAGGTATTGCGTACGCTTTCATTACCCTTTTGAAATTACTTGCCAAGTTAAGGATGCCTTTCTGTAAGAGACCTGCAATTTGCTGCTATGCAGACCGAATCTTGACTCATTTTGTAACTTGATTGAAGCCAAGTACATTACCGATACGTTGCAAGAGGTAAAGGTAACGTGTAGAGGAGCAGTGAACTGCAGATTTGAGAGGTTGTGAATAGGTATCTTCCCAAAGCACTAATGTTTGACTATTCACATCATAATAGAAATAGAAATAAAGGGAAACCTACTTGTGCACTGTAAATATTAGTAGACGTTGCTGCTTCAATTTCACTGTCACAAAACCTGTGATTATTATTTGCACACATTGACATTGTAGTAGTGACAGGCAGGATTAAACAACTGAATTTGACTTTTGACATGTGAAACTTGACCATACTTTTACCTGTTCCTGCAGAAAACGGGTCGCTGGAATGCCATGCACGTTCGCATAGCCTGGGAGATATACCACCACCAGCAGAAGCAACAAGCGGAGGCCAAAGCAGGTGGTGGTGGTGCCCCCTCTGGGGGTCTACCGTCATCCTCGTCTGCCTCTGGAAAGGCCTCCGACCTGCTCAGGCCACCTAATCACCTCTTCTCATCTTTACCTCACCCATCGGAATTCCCATCCTTCTCCTCGTCATTACTGGGAGGCCACAACGCAGCAGCAGCAGCAGCCGCTGCCGCTGCAGCCGCTGCATCTCACCGCCCTTTCGATCCACCTCCGCCCCATCATGGGAGCTTCTTAAACCCACCAGGGTCACACCTGGCACCACCTGGAATGTCACCGTTTGCCAGGTAACCTCGTTACCTGAATATATCACTTTAAATGAGAAGTCTGGACCCATACCATTTGGCAATAGCTGAACATTATTCGACTATGTCATTGACAGAATAACAAACAACTTAGTGTCATGTATTATTCCAGGTATCCTACCTTTGGAGCCGCCCCCGGGTCGACGTTTGGAGCGCTTGGTAGCTCTTTAGGATCATCCATGTTTGGCCCAAGGGATCTTGCTGGGTTGGGTCCCTTGGGACCCCAACCAGCCCATGACCAGTGGAGCAGGTTGCATCGGACTCCACCAGGATTCCCTGCACCTGGATGGCCGCTCAAGCCAGACACGGCACTGCTGGACAGGGAGCGGAGAGAGCAAGAGGAAAGAGAGAGGGAGCGTGAAAGGGAGCGAGAGCGGGAGAGGCGGAACAAGGAGGAGAGGGAGAGGGAGTTGAAGAGGAAGGCAGCGGAGAGCCTGGAGAGGGAACGGGAGAGAGAGAGGAGAAGCAAGGAGATGCGGGAACTGGAGAAGGAGCGAGAGAGGGAAAGAGAGCGGGAGCGTGAACGGGAGAGGGAAAGGGAGCGAGAGAGGGAGCTGGAGAAGCAGAAGGAGAGGGACCGAGAGCAGCGGGAGAACCGACTCAGTTGCAGGTATGGCTTGATTTCTCAGACGGCACCAAACGCTTCCTGTTTCTTTGGATACTTATTGTTACATTGTTGCAGGTCCACTCCTGACACCAAAGAGGACGTGAAGCTCCGAGAGAGGTCCCCAGCCCGAAGCGAGTCATCATCCGCAGGAAGTGCCACAGCCATACCACCACCTCCAGCAGCCCCACCACCTCCTCCTCCTCCTACGTTACCTCAACCTCCGCCTGCCCCACCACCCCCCACACAGCACCCTGTATACCAAGAAAATGGGGATGCCAAAGAGGACAAACCCTTGATCAACGAGGTCAAGGTGAAGGAGGAGCCACGCAAAGAGGAGGAAGTGCAGCTCCTAGTGACCAAAGACATGGCACCCAAGCCGGAGCCAGAGAAGCACCATCACCACCACCACCGGGAACATCAACATCACCATCACCATCGGGAGCAGCCGCGTTTGCCACCAGTGACCACATCGAGGCTGGATCCACCGCTCATAAACGAGTACCTCGTTAGAAACTCAGTGCCACCACACTCGATGCCTATGAGTCTGTTGGACAGATCGAGGATGATGGGTCCATTTGGGCTGAGTCAAACGCCCAATTTGGATCCAAGGGCACCACCTCCTCCGCCACTGACCTCGTGGGCAGCTGCGGCTGCTGCCGCAGTGGCAGCCGATCCTTTTAGGGACCCATATCGGTTCGACCTCCCACCTCCAGGGCCACACCCAGGCCAAGTTGCCCCACCCCCACCCCACCACCGTGACCCACTAGGCCTGGAGCATCGGGACCGGGATGCTATGCTGCGTATGAACCTACACAGCTCCCTGATCTTCCATGAGCGGTTTAGAACCGAACGTGAACTTGAAATGGGGCGGCATCCACTAGAGATGCTTGAACGGTCCAAGCTGGCAGCTGCTGCTGCGGCCGCCGCCGCAGCCGCTGCAGGCCTCTACCCACACCCTCACCCATCGATGCACCCCCATCAACATCAACATCCCCACCCGCACACCCACCCGCATCTCTTTCCACCCCCCCATTCGAACCACAGCCCAAGTCTGGTCAACAGCCTCGGACGCACGAAAGGCAGTCCTCCGCTGTCAAACTCAATCCACGTGTCGACCGCGGGGGGAACAGTTCCTCCACTGATCTCCAGTGCCACGAGTGGCCACCAAAACAACCACGGAGCTGGTAGCAGGAGTTCGGGCAGCAGTCCAGCAGCGATCCACCACAAGATGAGCGCAAGTGCAACCCCGCCTCGAACTTTGGAGAACTCGCACGACATGCTCCACAAAAAGGAGGACTCGCAATCAAGATAGGATCTCAGTTCACAGTGACAGATCTCGTTACACACACTTTGTGATACTACCCCCACCCCGCAAGAAATGAAACATAACAGAACACCAATCAAACAGGGAGAGGACCCCAAAGTTTTTTTTTTTCTCGCCATAAATTAAACAAGAAGTTTCTATTTATTATATTCCGGAGCAGTGTGGACAAGTGTTAATAGTACAATTCCCGGACATGGACCGGCAATATCTATTTTCTGGGTCTCTTTTTTCTGGGGGTGTGGGGGTTTGTGCAAATGAGGGGCAGGGAGGGGGGGACGGGGGTTTTTAAAGTGTGGTCCGCATATCAGTGCCGTTTGCTGTAACAGAATGAGTGTGAGAATGCGAACGAACGTAACACTGATCCGAGAGTGGAAGAAAAAGTCTTGCTTAAATTATATTTTTTACTCGCCCCTTGGAGTGACCCCAAAAAGTGGAAAAAGTGAACTCATTTTTTTTTTTTTTTTGGTCAAGTGAACAAAAATTTGAAGGGGTGTCGAGTGAAAGAGGCTGTGTTCCCAAGCAAGATTCTTTTTCCTTTTCTTTATTATTATTAATGTGATCCAAGTCTGCTTCTCAGTGTATGGGACACATTTTTAAAAAATGCCCTCCTCTGGAAGTGGAGTCCACGAAAGTTCCAAAATTTGAGAGAGAAAAACTGGGAAGATAATTGGGGGGGTTGGGTGAGGGAGGGGAGGGAGGGCGACGGGTTTTATCGATTTCTATAGCACATTGTCTATTAATCCTGGATGTGGAAAAAAGTTTCTTGTACTTTTTTCTTATTTAAAAAAATGGCGAACGGATGTGAGTGATGGATGCTGGAAGATGCAAGATGAAAAAAAACAACAACAAACAAACGGAGTAAGTGGAAAAAAAAACAAAAATGGCGTGAAAAAAAGCAACCCCCCACCCCTTTGTAGATAAATTTTTGCTGTTGTAAGTTTTATAGAGCAGCTGCAGTACGTGGTGGCTACCCCGAAGTGAGAACTTGACAAATTTTAATGTGATCTTTTTCTGAAGGAAAAATGACTGTATAGTGTTTCTATAAAGGTAGAAACAAACCATCTTCAGAGATACAAAAAAAAAAAAGAGTTGACATCATTTATTTTAGAATGAAAAACAACCCTCATACCCAAGGGTGGTTCACTCTGGCATTGTTCCTGATGGCGGTACAACAAATGAAAATATGTAATATTTCTTGCTGTTGGAATTTTATATGCTGAATCTAGTCCATATCGTATGCACATTGATCACAATAATTATTATGATCACAAGGCCAGTTTGAACTTCTCTTTTGCCATGTACATTTCTCGGGTACTGTTGCTGACACATCGTATCATGTTGGATTAAGGTTTGCTCTGATATGTGGTTGGACTAATCATGTTGTTCGGAGTAACAAGTCACAATCTTTAATATGTTGCGGTTAAAGAAATCGCACCAGCCTCATGCCAACCCAAAGTGTGGTATGTCCCTAGATGGCAGGTAGGAGGAGCGGCCCATCCCTGCAATTTAAGGTACGTATAATTGTTGCCCTGTCATGTTGAGCTGCAGCGTATTGTATGCCATATGTTAAATCTGGTAAGTATATTAAAATTATTAGCAATCTGAGTTACTATTGAATTGTTTATATGAGCGTTTGAAGAGTGCCAGGTCCACCATACTATTTTCTGGCATTGTTTATGATTTCCAGATTCTCCCCAATGAAATTGAGAGGGTCATTTCCCATGCCATTGACAAACAAGTACTTGACATTCAAAAAATATATCAATAAAGAAGCATGGTTCCCCTCATTGTTACGGGATCTCGAATACCTAGGAAACTGCTGGCAACATCGTGGAAGGTTGTGTTGTAAACAAACTCTCCAGAGAACAGTTGGAAGAAATGACTTCCGAGATGTCGAAGAGGCCCAAGAAGCTTGCCCCTTACTCCCACCTCCATCCGGACATTGGACTTGGCGTGCCCAGGACGGTGGTGCTGGACCCTGTCCTGGCTCCGTGGAACAGGCAGGGACCACCCACCACTGAGGAGCTGAAGCTCAGGGACACCAGCAGGCCTCGCATGATGGCCCTTGTCGCAGGGTCGCCTTCTGAAGACCACAGGAGGAACACCGAGTCGCCTCACCCACCACCAAAAGCACTCGATGGTGAACAGAAGGAGGACAACAAAGAGGACAAGGAGCCCCTGCCTAAAACACCACCGAATTCTCCTGCATTCCCTGCTAACCAATCCGTCGGGTCTGACCACAGCTTGGTATCCAACATCAGAGCTACTATCAAAATAGGTATGAGGCAATTGGAATTTTTGTCCCACTACTATGAGCAACTGGCACTGGAAGTAACAATAATTTATTAAACATCTGTGACACGACTATTCTCTGTACAGGTTTACTCTGAAGTCAGGATTCATAGGTAATTGGATTGTATTGAGTATTGTTGTTGGCTTCCAGTTGTGCCAACTAGCAGATTGTTGTCGGTCAGTAAAGTCTGGGTTGGCATAGTTGACACTAGGAGTTGGCACAACTGGCACCCAATCCAATCTAATTACATATGTATCCTGACTTTAGAGTCACCCTGTAGCCTATAGACTATAGGCTATAGAGTAATGAACAGTATCTGAGGCCTGAATTCACATCTAAATGTCTGTTCATCAACCTCACATTGAAGATAGGGCAGAAAGCAATGGTTCTTATGATGATGATAATTGTTTCTTCTTCAAGTTTCTGAGAAGATCACACTACCGAAGTGGGTCCAAGAGGAAGGAGGATCCGATTCGGAGCAAGGGATGGAGGTAACCCTGGTGTACGTCCACTTCGGAGCCCGGACCAACAATGGAGACGGAAGTGGAGACGAGCTCCCTGGGTTCAAGGTGTACACTCCGGCCAGCAGGAGGATGAAGGAGGTGCTGGACAAGCAGAAGAGTCTCCTGAAGAAGACCAAGAACGACCAGGGAGGGGTCAGTGTAAACTTGTGTTTTAAAAAACCAGTGGGTCGTACTTATACTTTAACCTTGTCTCAGCCAGCAGGTTGTGGTATCCTCGGATCAGGAGCAGCTCCAGAGCAGTGCCGGAGGAACCATCAGGGACAAGATGGCCAAAGAGGAGGAGGTATATTATAGGTCGCTTGATGCCCATTTACAGGACACTGTGGGCGTGGCCTGGTACTATTGTTTCACGTGTCAGTGCGGTGTACTTTATACTATTAAACTTTATGGCAAGTACGTCCTGCGTTTCACTCGGATCAGCTCGCTCCCAGGATCAGAAGAGGTGCATTTTACCACTGGTTGTCATTATGAGAGAGGTTATGGTTCCATAGGCGCAGAACAGGTTCGACAACAATTTATTTCTATTATTTATTTATTTAGGGGGTACATTTTGGTTAAATGTAAGATCAACAACAGCAACCAAAAAATGACTGGTGCATGGGCACTTTTATTACTTTCGCCAATTGAGAGAGTCTGAATATCACGTAACATGAATTTGCAAGATTGTTCAGTTCATGCGATGCTGATAATATATGGGGCATGCACATGAGCAACGATGTATAATCACCAGGATGCAGAAGAGTCACTTTCCAGCTCGGCTACAGTCTCTGGAAGCCTCCTTCCTCTCGTCTCCGGCAAGAAAGAGCAGGCCAAGGCAGTCAGCGCAGCTGTCCCTCCAAACACAGCAGTCGGAATGGCGTAATGGAAGCCATACTGAGCCAAGATCCCAAAAGGTTAGGTCATCAGGTCGATACAAAAGAGTTAAAGTCTGATGAACTCACCAGGTAGTTGGTCAGGTAAGGAGACACGATTCCTCCGAGTCGCGCAAAGACAGAACCGGTGGTGAGAGACGCGTTTCGGACCTCGGTTGGGAACAGCTCGGCTGTGTACAAGTACACCAGGGTGAAAGGCAGGGACAAGAAAGTGCTGGTCATCAGGGACAGAGTCACCGACAGCCACTCCCACTCTGAAAAATAATCAGTGAAGTTAATGAGGTAACAGGGGGTCAATTATTATTATATTAGACAAACCGGTGGGTACGGCGAGTATGAGGAGACCCGCGAGTCCAGCAGACACGAAGCAGACCATGAGGGACTTCTTCCTTCCGATCATGTCCGGGACGGGCCAGATGACCAAGGCGGCTTTGCAGAGGCAGATGACGATCCCGTTGATGATGTGCGTCATGTACAGGTTGAATGGCAGCTTTGCGAAGTGGAAGATGATCCCGTAGGAAGTCAGGGAGATGATGAACCAGCAGAAGAAGATGACCACGCTCCTTCGACGCATCTCCTTGGTCAGGACGAACACGGTCACGATCCTGGACAGTCTGGACAACAATGACCTGGTGCTGGTGGCGGCGATGACCTCCTCATCCTTGGTGGCTTCCATCATCTTCTTCATCAGATCCTGGTCCGGAGGAGGCGACCCGTTCCACCTGGCTGCCTTCAGAAGGATCTCCTGTGCTTCTGCTCGACGACCTTTGACCAGAAGCCATCTTGGGGACTCGGGAAGAAACCTCGAGGACACATACATTGGGCGGGAAACCAGTGTTACGACAAATTATGCACTTGAGCCAAGCGCACACTGATTTTGTGAGTTGAGTGGTCACCAGTATAGGAGGCCGCAGGAGAGGCTGGGCAGGGAGTAGGCCATTTGCAGGGCGCGCCAGTCCCTGACCAGGTAGGCCACTATGCCAACTGACCACTGACCCACAGCGAACAAGATGTCGAAGGCAAAGGTCACCGAGGTCCGCTTCTCGGGTGGACACAGCTCGGCCACTGCAAAACAAGTTCAATGGACAATAGCTTAACAGTGCGAGGTATATAAGAAAGGAGGCTGCTACTTGCCTAGAGTGTAGCAGCAGACGTAGATGCTGTAAGCGGTCCATCCCAGGAAGAACCTGAGGGCACCCATGGCCGCATAACCAACGGAGAACGTGACGCTTGCGATGGCCAGTGTGATCATGGACATCGTGGCCACCAGCGCGCACCTGCGTCTGCCGTACCTGAAAAATGCTTCAAACATTGCCGACACATGTCAAATCATCGGAAGAACTGGAAGTGTGAAGGTGAATCGTACGTGTCAGCTAGTGGTCCGGCGAACAGCGACCCGCAGAGCACTCCAAGAGGATACACGCTGTGAAGTGTGGACACGATGTGCAACCGGCTGCAGTACAATTCCCACTGAAAAAATTAGGACAAAACAGGTCACCACCAGTACCGCACGACTTTTCGATGTAGGACATGGCCCACCTCGGTGACAATCGTCGTGTGGAAAGTGCTGCTGTCGTAATCCCAACTGGGACAGTCCATCAGGGGCGCTTCATCATCCGTACCGACGCCTCTTCGGCTCGGATCCATGGCCGCCAGTGCAGTGTAGTTACGTTGGTACATCTGACACTGGTCGTACATCCGAACCCCCAACTCCATCCGACTGTACAGTTCAAGTGGCATATCAACACTGGCCAGTTAAACTTTTGTAGGGTATTATACCTGGGAATGGCCACCGTCTTGATCTGCTCTGTGGTCCATCCAGCATCCTCCAGCTCCTGTACGTGGCACCAGTGGTCCGGTATCCCCGCGACGAAGATGAGCCCGATCTTGTGCCATACGAAGAAAAGCCCTGGAATCGAAGCCAGGGCCACCACACCCCAGTGCCAGCGACCAAAATTGCCGGCCAAGCCCAGCGCTTCCTCAATCTTCACACCCATCTCTCTGTACAGGATTGTTACAGCAGAAAGTAAATGGGAGGGATGCATACCAAAATCACTTACAACTAAGGTTCAGTTACCGGTAACGCTCGGAATGAATTATTTCGCCAGTGCATTCTTCCGATCAATTTTTGCATATGCATTTGGCAATCTGTGATGCAATCAGCTTCATCAGCAAATGCCAATTATTGAATGAAGATCATTCTTATAATAATTAGACACGATGATCATTTCAGTGGCAGATAACTAGTTCTTTGTTGTGCAAAACTGCTGAGATTACACAATCAAGGGCAGGTCGACTTGATTCCCAGCCTGAAAGGTGAGACGCGTCTGGAGGAAAAGCAAGGCCAAGAAGCAATGTTGCCCCACTTGCGTGTGCTGTCATCAGTTTTGTCAGCAGTAGAGTGTCGCATACCACCATTGCCGGGAAGTAATCTACATTGTCCGACATACCGCCTCATTTTGTGAACATACCTTCATGCTGCATTTTTACTGCTTTGTTGTGCTTCATGACCCACAATGCAACTTCTTTGTACTGCCACAACATGCTCTGATGTTCATGTTTCATGCCAGTTTTGCATACGTGCGTGTTTATTTCGTTCATAAACACCAGTTTTGCTCAAATTCTCTTACCTATTTTCCTGAGTCGCCAAAATGAGACCTGCTGTTCATCTTTTCCCACAAAATCCCCTGTAGTAGCAACTGACCTGGGAAGAGAACCTTGCTCCTCCTGGATGTATGTCCAGTGGCAGCAGAGGCCAGCCTCGAAATGACATGTGCAGGATACGCGAATGGGAACCGCGAAGCTGATGTTGTGTAACAGGAGGGCTGGCTGAGAGACATATTTCGTTGCCTGACTCTTATCGCCTTTGTGCTTCCTGGACTTTGTTATTCGTAAAATTTGAGGCCTGATTGTCACGGTTCCTGAATTATGCTTGGAATGGGACATAACACAGTGCAATGCCCGCCAGAGCACATCGGCCATAATTTTCATAGTGTAGTGTAGTGACAGTGTCCAAATCAAATCCTTTATTTCGCAAACATGCCCGAGAAAAAATGCCAACGGATTCTTATCTCCTGTAAAGCTGCAACTCTCCGTATGATGCAAATGAAATGACGAACCAGAAGAAGAACATTGAGATATACTTCTCCGGCGCATTTCTTTGGTTCGGACAAACACAGTGACCAACCATCCTGATCAAGAGTGGGTACAGTACGTAATAGCTTGTGAATCAGACTCAGCACGTGCACTGATTCATCCGCGCATCTGCTTGCAAAATTTAGCCTCACTTGATCGACAGGTGTCGATCTTGACCTTAACTTTTCCCTGTCTCAGAAGAATAGTGCTTATGTAAATCAGATGCAGCTGGTTCTCCTGCCATACCTAAAACATGTGCAATATTGCTTCTCTGTGCAAAGAAATATTATTGTCGGATAAGGGCCCCACAAAAAGTAGGCCAACCAGTACTCCAAAGGGATAGAGGCTGTGAACAGTGGACAATATGTACAAGCGACTGCAAAACAACTCCCACTGGAAGAAAAAAAAACAACCAGCACATAGCTATTGGTGGCATCAAAACTGGATACAAACACGCAGGTTACTTTTGCACTGTACTGTACACATTTCCTCGTAGTGCAACAACATTTAGCCAAATAATCATGTCTAATCTCCCACTTCACTTTGACAGTTACTGTATCATTTAGGCAGGATTCTTAGATAACTAACCTCAGTGGCGTTATTCGCGTTAGTAGAATGAAACATGCTATTATCATAGTCCCAATGTTGGCAATCTATTTCTGCCGCATCTTCGAGCGTACTCATCTGTCATTAGTGCAGTGTAATATTGCGCTTGTACACCTGGCATTGGCTGTATATCCGTGTGCTCAACTCGACACGACTGTTAAGTAAATCACCTTGTCTTTTTTATTGCACACATGTTACGAAACCTATGATAAAATAGTTACACAGTATCTTTACAAAAAAAAATGCGTCTGCCTGTTAGTCTAGTTGATTCATGCTTATTGCACCACTTGTTTCTTCAAGTTCTGCCACTGTTTCAGGAAGCCTTCTTCCCATCGTCTCAGGCAAGAAGGAGCACACCACTGCAGCCAAGGCAGCCATGCCTCCAAACACAGCCGTTGGAATCGCGTAATGGAACGCATACTGTCGATGAGAGGTTTACAGTGAGGCACTTTCTGAACAAGCATTGAACTACACCACTCACCAAGTAGTTGGCAACATAAGGAGCTGATATCCCACCAATACGGGCAAACACAGATCCCATTGTGATCGACGCATTCCGGACCTCGGTTGGAAACAACTCTGCAGTGTAGAGGTAGACCAGGGTGAAGGTGAGTGACACAAATCCACTGGTAGCCAGCGACAAAGTCACAGACAACCACTCCAAATCTGCAAAAATTACGACTCAACAGTGCAACGTTACAATAGGACACAAGGCTGACCTCACCATTGGGCACAGCAAGAATGGACAGGCCTGCAGCTCCAGCCAGCAAGAAGCTTCCCATGAAGAACTTCTTCCGGCCAATCTTGTCTGGAAGGGGCCAGAGGACAACAGTCAGCCTGCCCAAGCAGACCAGCATTCCATTGATCCCGTGCATCAGGTAGAGATCAAAAGGCATCTTTGCAAAGTGGAAGAGCAGACCATAGGACGCAAAGGCAATGACGAACCAGCAGAAGAACATCGGGATGCTCCTCTTGCGCATCTCCTTCGTGAGGATGAACACTGTGACCACATTGGCCACCTTCACGAAGAGCGACTCCTTCAAAGGAACGTGGGTGGCAGCCTCGTCTTCTTCCTGGGTTGCGTCCAGCAGTTTCTTCGTCGTGTCCTGATCCGGAAGGACAACCTTGTTCCACTTGGCCGCCCTCAGGAGGATCTTCTCTGCCTCAGCTCGCCGACCCTTGACCAATAGCCATCTTGGAGATTCAGGGAGGATCCTCAATGTTTAAGAAAGATGGTCCTTACCCTTTGCAAAAGTTGTGACAATGTGTTGCTTCTCACCAGTAGCAAATCACACACAATAGGCTGGGCAAGGAGTAGGCCAGCATCAGGTCGTGCCAGTTCCTGAACAGGTAAGCTGTGAGGCTCAGTCCCCATCTTGCAGTCGATGAGATGAGGTCAAAGACAAAGGTGGCAGTCAGCCTCTTGTTTACTGGGCACAGTTCAGCCACTGTCAATAATAAGAGCAGCCAAAAGCGTAAGATTTGAGACTGTAAAACATGTGTACAAACAACCTACCTAGAGAATAGCATGATGCATACATGCCAAATGTGGCCCATCCAAGGATGAACCTCATGATACCAAGAGAGATGTACTCGTTGCAAAATATGCTCCCAACAGCTGAGACAATCATGAAGCAAATTGATACCAATGTGCACTTCCGTCTTCCAAACCTGAAAAGACCACAAATGAATACTCCACAATGGTAGATACAACCATAATTAAATTACCTATCTGAGAGCGGACCTATGGCAACAGATCCTATAAGGACTCCAAAGGGCAACAAGCTGTGCAAAGTTGACAAAATGTGGAGCCTGCCGCAAAGTAATTCCCACTGAAATGTAATCAAAATTGAAGATTGTTTTGTACAATGTATACTTACAAATAACGACAACTGGAAAATCATACAGCCATGCAATCATCGCCGTTGTAAAAAAAAAAACTTCTTACATCAGTAGCGACGGTGGACTGAAAGGTGCTCTTGTCAAAGTCCCAATGTTGGCATTCAATGACTGGTGCGTCATGCAGATTTCCAACGTCGATTGTGGCTGGATTCATGTCTGCAATGGCTGTGTAATTGAGCTTGTACATTTCACACTGGCTGTAGATGGTGGCTCCCAACTCAGTGTGGCTGAAACAAATCGGGTCAATCCAACACAGCTTTTCGCCGAATTAATAGCGAGTACCTCGGAATGGCCACCTTCCTGATCTGATCCGCGGTCCATCCTGCATGTTGAAGCTCTTCCACTTGGCACCAGTGGTCAGGTACGCCTCCGACAAACACAAACCCATAGTGATGCCAGATGAAGAAGAAGCCTGGGAGGGCAGCCAGTGACACGACCCCCCAATGCCACCATCCAAAAGGACCGGCTATTTCAAGCGCTGCTTCTATTCGCACACCCATCTGAGCTTCTCGTCTGCTCGTCCCCGTTTCAAGCGCATTTTATCACCTACCGTCAATATCTGATTAGATATTTTGTAATGTTCCTCTAAACAAATAATATTGTCTCACTCAGCTGATACACCTGTGGTTCACTCGGTATAAGTAAGCCCAAGCGTAGTTTGCCAATTGTTCTGGTTTTTTCCAGCCCTGTTGGAAAACCCAGACAGCCATGCAAACTTCGGATGATTACGTGTGAAAAAAAAGTGACACCAATCACGATCAGTGTTTTACCTGGTAAAAAATGCATTATATGAAAAGAGCCTGTCAATCTTCACCTTAAAATTGGGTTCTACATGCAATGTGCTGTTTCATTATTGTTTTCTATCAAATAATAATTTATCAGTGCACGTTACCTAGCATATCTACAATTGCTTTAATTGTTACTTATTATATCATGTTGACATTTGATATGCGTGTTTTTATCAAAGAGTTCTGCTATAATAGACTCGCGAAGTTGTAGCTTCATGTCTCTCCTGCGACAAATTCATGTTCATGCGTTCTCCCCCCACAGCCAAGCCACATCCCACCATGTGCAGAGTTTGTAAGGCCTCCCCCC
>KZ538655.1:0-21685 GCA_000934665.2 Catajapyx aquilonaris
TTTCTAGGTGATGGCGTCATGAACAAATGAAGTAATGACAGAAAAAATACGAGGTAAAAAAATCACAGCTCCAATCCTGCAGCAGGTGGAACTGTGAGATTTTGAACATAGATCCGCACCATCCTACTGCATCTTCGACCCTTTGACGAAGAAACCAAATTCCGAATAGTTATTGAGAAAAAAAATTGAGACGTATTTTTTGGTGGTTTTAAATTTTTTGCGGCGTTTTAAAGAGGAATTAAGTAAAAGCGTAAATGGTAGGAAATCAAGTCACGGCGGTGGGGATCTGTGTTCAAAATTTGGAAGCTCTACCTACAGCAGAACTTGAGTTAGGGCGAATAAAAAAAACGTAACTACAAGAACAAGAAGTAGGAAAAATTCATTGTTGAAACATTGTTGAAATCTATGCTACGGTCTTACTTAAGGGCTATCTCCCTTAAAATGTCCCCCCCCCTCAAAAAAAGAGACCAGAAATGGTATCCTGGCACCTGAAGTAACTTGGTTGCTAGATTTCATAATTTTGTAGAAATTAAAGCTCAACCTGGGCATCACCGGCGCCAGCCTGACGTCCTTGGAGCTGTTGGACGTTCTCTGCAGGACACTTGGCGATAGACAACACCGGAGCTTGCTTTCAAGTGTGGAACAAGTCAGAGCACTATGACCATACCCATCATATGTCAGCCATATCCTCCTGTGACCTGAGACGAATTTTTTAACGCAATGTCAGTTCCTATTGCATTTTCTGAACATGTTCCCAATAAGAAACGAGAAAAAAATTTTAGTTTTAAAATATCGACAAAAATGGCGGCAAACAACCAATGAGAACATTAGGACCCAATTGGTGCTACAAAAGCAGAACGGATGAAAGCTGAAAATTGAAATACCACTTAATGGATCACTCACATAGTGCTCTATCCTCCAAACAATGTTTTTAAAATTCATTTGTGGAATTAGTGGCAGCAATTCCTCTCAGAAGACAATTAGAGATAAATGAAATTATTTTTTAACGCCACCACTCCAGGCATGGGGCTTGCTCCTTCCCTTCTTACCAGCTAAATTGGTACCTTGCTATTCTAGATTTCAAAACTGAACACCATAGTGAAAAGCCCACTTCCTTATGGGTGTATAGGTACAGGCACGTAAAGAAAAGTCACACCCATTCAGCTAAAAATGCCATTTTTCGGATGTCCATTTAAATGGACATTTGGTCTCAGGAAGAAAAGAAAATGACCAGTTCTCTACAGCAACAAAGATTGTCACAGAATCATCTTTTCGCAGTTCCTAAGACACATTCCTTGCGAATCCCAGGACATTCACTGCATTGCGAAAATCGCATTCTAAATATGAGTAAAAAAATAAAACTGATCAGATGAGCGCCTAGCTTCAGCAGCGGAATCCGCCATTTTGTCCGCGATTTAATTTTCGCGGCCCAAGCCAGATATTCGACGCTAGGTGGCTACAGCTATTGAGGCCAGATTGTAACCATGTGATACCAACAGATTACAGTTCTGTTGGCATCACTGGTTGGCGCCAAAAAAATCTTTTGCTGATGTCGACATATGTCGACACCGGGTCTCAGGAGGATATTCACATTTTAAGAAAACCATCACCCTCAATGCGATAGAGTTCCAAATGTTTTTTCGGCGAGGGCAAAGCAGCGCCACTTTTGCTCCTCAGAGAGATGGTGAGGAACCAGTGAGGACACACAGGCGCGCATTCCTATCCTTGTGAGGTTTTTCCAAAATTTAAATTTAAAACTAACCTAACCTAACCTAACCTAACCTACAAGGAAACACACGAAATTCTGGTGAAATATATTTTTACTGTCTTTATGAGGTATTGTTTCGATTTTTCCCTATCCTTGTGAGGCGTGTGTTCACTATGAGGTACAGGAAAACTACCTCGTAATGACAAAATTCCTCCCAAGGATAGAAATACGCGTCCACCAACTTCCCGACACCTTTCAGTCTTTCAATGTCCTAAGCATAGTGCTCTGACTTGTCACACACTCGAAATCGAGCTCCTGTGTTGTCGATCGCCGAGTTTTCTGCAACAGTTCCAAGCGCGTCAGGCTGGGGCCGTCTTAGGACGATAGTGCGATTGGGTGGGGGTCACGATCCCCCCCCCCCCCACGCTCCCCATGAGATATGGACATCTAGATTCCAAATCAAATTGTAATCCCCGGAACTTCCAAATGTAGCAAAGATCTTCTCCGTATGTGTTACGGTTTTTTAATTAAAAAATCCGCGCCATGACTTTTGTTTCAACCCAAGTAGTCAAAGGGCATCCGAGATTGCACTTCTGGAACCTCCCACTTTTCAAGTTTCCATGGAGATGGCCCCACGCAATAAAAGAAATAACATTGTTGGTTTGTTGACATTGTTTACTCTTGTTGTTGCGTGGGGTCATCTCCATGGAAACTTGAGAAGTTGAAGGTTCCAGAAGTGGACAAGTATTCTCGCATGTCCTTTGACTATACCGAGATCACTAACTTGGTCACGATGCTTACAATTTATCCTGGGATATAGCCTTCCCGACGTACAGGAGAGGCTGAAGGGTTGCCCTTCACAGTCAGGATACGTGTTGGTCAATACGTGTTACTCAATACAGTAACATGCTAAAATCTCGATATACAGGGTGTTCGAAAAAGGTGTTCCCCGTAAAGAACCAATGCAGTTCCGGAAGTATTCCATATATTTTATTCCAATTTTCCGGGAAGGTGGCACATATGATCAAGTTTTTGTACAAAAAGTCACACCTCCACCTGTCCACCCTGGCGTCGAAGACACAGCTTAAACCGTTCTTCAGCTGCTCGCCAGGTGTATAACTTGTACAGTGTTGGTCATATATCGAGGCAACCGCCAGCGACATTTTCCGTAGCGGCAGAAGAAGGAATCGAAGATAAGCATACTTACAAGCCGGTCGAGCAAGATTCCTTCTTCTGCCGCTTCGGAAAATGTCGCTGGCGGTTGCCTCGATATATGACCAACACTGTACGGATACATCTTCAGTAAAACCAAAGTGTGTACTCTTGTTCGCTGAACTGAAAAGTGTGACTAGAGTGCGAAGAGAGTTCCAGCAACTGTTATGGCAAAGACCCACCCTCCAACAAGTCAATCCTTAAGTGGTTCCGGAGTTTCGAAGCGACAGGCTGCATCGTCGATGGCAAGAGCTCTGGGTGTCCACCAACAACTTATCGTGTTGAGCAGGTGAGGGAAGCCATGTTGAAGAGTCCGCAGAAGTCCCTGCGTCGGAGATCCCTGGAGATGGATATCCCACTGAGTTCGATGCACCGCATCGTACGGAAAATTCTGAAGACGTATCCGTACAAGCTACACCTGGCGAACAGCTGAAGAACGGTTTAAGCTGTGTCTTCGACGTCAGGGTGGACATGCGGAGGTGTGACTTTTTGTACAAAAACTTGATCATATGTGCCACCTTCCCGGCAAATTTGAATAGGAATTGGACAGAGCCCATCCCGCTGACAACACTAAAGGCCCGTTTACACGATGACTTTCCTAACGTTTGTACTTTACACAACTTTCCTAACGCAAGTCCCTACCCTCCACACGGCCACTTTGCTAACGTTCGTACTTATGGAAGTGGGCCGGTAGTAGCCGGTAGTAGCCAAGCTGCTGGGCCATTAGCAGTGTTTGGTAGCAAAGCGGCTTTCTTCCGGCCTAGTTGAATATGCACCGGACATTACACCTCCTGCCCCTTCACTGTCGTCGTCGTTGTCGTGCTAGGCAACACGGAGGTGGAGGGTGCACGACGGTGCACGATATATCCGCAAATGGACAGGAGTTTGGCAAACTCCGCAAGTGCACGGGTGCGACCATGCTGCCATCTAGGGGGGTTTACGTACCAGCCGTTCCTAATTTACGGAGATATGGGTTCTGGGCGATCCGAAAGTACGAACGTGGGAAAGTGCGGCCGTTAGCCAAGTAGGAGCAGGGAGCGCTCTGATTGGCTCTCCGTCCGTACTTAACGTAGGAAAGTCATCGTGTAAACGGGCCTTAAAAGAATAGCCGGTAGTGTGTCAGCCCTCTACAGCTGGAGGGATCAAAGACCATCCGTAGAATTCGCTGACCAGGCGAATCCTTAAGAAGGTTGTTAGTGTTGGTAAATAGGAAAGGACACGTAGGATAGGTAAAATATATTATTGGGATAATAAAAAGGGTTGGGTGAATAGAGTCTGGGTGTGACAAACTGACAATACCACCATTGGATGGGGCCAATGATAGGGAAGGAAGGAAGCGGCTGTGGTATAAGTATTATACGGAAACAACCCCGGCATTATCCTGGGAGGACCGTGGAAAACCACAGATAACCACGGTCAGGGTTGCCGACCCCGGGATTCGAACCCAGGACCTCCCGATTAGCCGTCGGACTCCTTAACCACTACACCAACTTGCTTCGGTGTTATGTGGTTTTAAAAATTGAACATTCTTTTTCGATGACCCTGCATCATCAAGTACAGTAAAACTTCCATAATTCGAATATCCATGAGAGCGGAAAAAAACTTCGCGCTATAGAAGATTCGAGTTAGAGAAGTTTGCATTTTTTAAAGCACAGAACTCTATAAGGAAGCCTACCTTTATATCCAGCTACGAAAGGTGTTCAAAACTTCAAAATAACTGTCACTTTACAATGTTCCTCGTTGTTTTGGTGTAAAGAAACTCCGTGATGGACATTTGCCTACTCTTAGATTCAAGGATTCAATATTGTCACAATCGAGTCAAACACTTCTTTCGGTACGTCTGGTACTGGTAGACGGAGATCAGGAAATTGAGCCTTTCTGCACATGTGGCCTACTCTCGACCCTTCGGATGGGAAATGAGAAAATTTTCCGTACTCGCCAACAATCCACAAAATGCTTCAAAAACCTGTAGCCGAATTTTAAAATGTTTTCCCATTTCCGTAAATTTCCTCCCCACAATCGCGATTATGGGGAGGAAATTTCCGGAAATTGATGTTATATGCGGGATAAGTATCTCGAGGGACCAGGAAAACCGAGCGGTATATGCGGGAAAGCGTTAAAAGCGGGAAAGCGTTATATGCGGGAGCGTTATATCGAAGTTTTACAGTATTACGCCTCATGGACAGCATGCTGTACAGTACAATATGATTGTACAGTACAGTACACAGCATTTTCTAACTGGCATGTCCGTAGTGGTTTCAGATTTCTGGCCATGAACGGCTTATTTTGAATCATTTGGTTTTAAACCACTAACTTGAGGAGTTATAAGAACTGTGATCTACCAATATTAGGCTAGTAGTCTTCTAATTTATAGAGCCTTGTCCTCCAATCGGAAAGGAGGACAATCACAATCCAGATTGTAATACAGTAGTTCTGATAGTGTGATTTGGCACTATAACGGCGGCCATATTTAATCCGCTGGCTTCACAGCTCAAGTTAGTGGTAAGTGAAGGTGCCCAAGAGGCGTTGCAGAGTGGCTTTTTGAGCCACAATGAGGATGTAATTGCTTGAGGGGCGTCTTGGAAACAATGGCTGTTACTAATTCCCAGTGTTGATTTTATATTAGGAAATGATACTTTTAATGAAAGTAACTCCAAATTATATCAGATTATGCGAACGTGACACTGGGATGTTTTTTAATCAAATATTCTTCCCTGTTCCCCCTACCCTTATGAAAACATGTTGCTCTGCTGCTATTTTTCAGGGTTTGAAACAGGTATAGAAAATACGATAAAACTGTGCCTTCATTGTTTTTTTTAATGGCATTGCATGCGCTGCTGGGAGACCGAGTCCTCTAATGCAAACGACACAGATTGCACTAATTTCAATTCATAGCGACATGCGCTGTTGTGGGCGATTGCTGGAGACAAGAAGTGTCCAATATTTGTCGTAGTCTATGTTTTTACCAGTTTGTACATCGACATTTCACAATACTCCTACATTTTGGTACTTGTTTTGAACCTATGCTGGAATTCGGACATTTTAAACTGATGCGTAATCAGATTATGTCCCCATTTCAATCTAGAACTTTTTAACTCTGATATAAAAATGCACTTTTGGGCAGTACAAATCGCCAAGAGTCGGACTTTCAGGTGTCAGTTTTTTTTACAGATGTTTTAGTCGTATGAAGGGTAGGCTTAAAACGAAAGATATATGCATACCTTGTTTCTGGCTGTAGCCAAAATTTCAACTGCGCTAATTAAACTATCGTAGCTATGTATAGCTCCAATCTTGCTCATTCTGTGCTACATATTTGCTAACATGTAATAGCTAACTTACAAAACAGCCGAAAACACACAAATGCCTTTTCTTGTAGGCCTATTTCCCGGCCTCATCTCTCCTACCCAGGTTAGTTAATTATTTTCGGTCCATGCGTCATAAATATATTGATAAATTAATGATATTTTATTATGCTTAACAATTAAAGCAGATCTGTATTAGTAGACATGTTGTTGGAAATGTTTCTTCTTGGGAAATTTATTGATTGATTTTTTTGAGAAAATATATTATTGCTGGCGGCCGCAGCGGTCTACTCTAATTGCGGCCGTCCTGGGAAGGGCACAATTCTCCTTTCCTTTTCATCCCTTTCATGAATTTTTGATAGTTACAATACTCACATCAGGGTGCTGAAATATTTATCAGAATTTTATTATGATTCGACCTGAGCGTAATTTGCATAATTTTTGAGCAATGTATCACCCCTATACTATATTTTTAGTTTCTTTTAGGTAAATTTAATAAGGGTAGAGAGGCTCTTGTTATGTAATGTCCCTTCTAGGCTAATAAAAGCGCATGAGGGGTGGGAAGAGCCCACATTAAAGCCAAGGCATGCTTACTCAACTCCAGGAGTTGGGAGGACTTGAGCCAAACGCGGTACTATCAGCATTCAAGGGGGGTAAGTTGGGCTTTGATAATTGCTCAACAAGTTTCTGCCAGGTTGCTAAGCGCCCTAGGTATCTGAATGGAGCTGAGGAAACAAAAACAAGGCGCCGAAGGAAAGTAAGGCCTTCCAAAGAAGAAACCATTTCTCTCCCGTTCGTCGTATCCGTGATCGGAATTTTAAAAAAAGTGTTGCCCGGAGGAGAAGCTCACTTAGTTCGTCCAACGAGAAATTTCCTCCTCCTTTCCCCAACCCCTTTCTCCAACTTTGCCAAAATTAACCCCCTCCAACCATCCCTCCGTTTCATTTGTAGGGCCAACAACTCGTAAATTTGTTTCAGAGGACAAACAAAAGGGGGGTTGTTGTGCTAATTTGCTCGTAACTCAAATTCATATTGACCCCTCCACTTCTCTGCCCCGGTTTAATAACCTATCTCAAAATCTGGTTAAAAGTTTTCCGTGTTTTGGAGTATTTTTAAAAAGCGAGAACAAAAAAAGGCAAATGTTGGTTGCAAGTTTGAAATGAATTACCGATGACATGGAATTTTAATTCCAGCTTCGTCAATGAAGAATTCCTGCTTATTTTTACACTCCTGCGTAAAACCCATCCCAGGCTTATTAATTACCACCCCCTTCCCCCCTCAAGTCAATTAGCAATTCCAAAGTGACGCCTGGCAACGGCTGTTTTAATTAGCTGGAGTCAATACACAACAGGCCAAGCAGTCAGATGGGCTGGTTATTGGGGAAGGGATGGGAAGCTTCTAGTTTCATTTCATTAGTGTCAAGCTGTACCTGTTCCCGCAGGAGGATATGCTCCACCTTTGTATTAGCCTGATTATTTCTCACCCGATTTCTGCCATCTTTTTACTATACTGCTGAATGTTAGAATAAGAGTCTTGATAAGAGTACACTCAAAATAATATTGAAATGGACGAAGTAAACAAAACTATTTGGTTGAAAGAACTCAGGTTACTTCAACCAAATTATTAATTACCTTAATAGTCTTATTGGTTGAACCGACAAAAATATTTTGGGTTACGAGTATACCATTTTTTCAACCAAATCTTTAGTCAGCACAATCAAGGACAATAATTCGACTGTGTTAACGACGGCAACCAAACCTTCGTTGCACGAACCAAATATTTTGCTTGATACTATTATTTGGTCATACCGAAGCAAGTTGGTGTGGTGGTTAAGGAGCCGGACTGCTTGTCCTGGGTTAGAATCCCGGGGCCGGCAACCCTGAACGTGGTTTTCTGTGGGTTTCCACGGTCCCCCCAGGATAATTCCACGGTTGTTTCCGTATAATAGCCCACAGCCGCCTCCTTCCTTCCCTATCCTTGGCCTCATCCAATGGTGGTACTCCACCCCCCCCCTCCCTAATGGAGCGCCGATTCTCCCAATGGTATAAATAAATAAAAATTATTTGGTCATGTCCACCAAAATAATGTTTGGCAGGTTCATACACAATGCTTCAAATATTGGAGAGTTATAAGGGTTATTCAGATGAAAACGAGCCACGGTCATAGAGCAAATTTCCGGATGGATTTGTCGCGACATCTTATACACAAAACGAACACCGGTACGGTGTAGTATTATATGACACACTGACAGATGGTCATTCGATCACTCGACACAGTCGCAGAGTGCCTTTGTTCAGGACACCCACCGTGAAAAAGACCATCCAGTCAGATATTATGGAAGCAAGGAATGTTGAGAAGCGAGCGGTAATCCGTTTTTGAACCGTGGAAGGTGTCGGGAGTACAGAAATGCATCTCCTTATGAGTACCGTGTACGAAAACTGCATATCTTTGTAGTGTTAGAGCCAGGAGTAAACGGTTTGCTTACCCTGGTCTGGAATCACCAGTCAACGTCAACCGCTGGAAGACATTCAGTTTTCGTGTACGGTACTCATGCGGAGAAGGAATTCTGTACTCCCGACACCTTTCGCTGTTCAAAAAACTGATAAGGTGTCGCGACAAACCCATCCGGAAATTTTCTATATGACCATGGCTTGTTTTCATCTGAATGATCCTATCTATGTCAACGGACTGATTATATTTTTTCACCTATATATGACACTGTATAGGCTATGTGTGCAAGTGAGTAATGAACTATACCGATAATTGTGTTTTATCTATTTTACTGCACATATCGCTGTTCAGTATGATTGTTAATCAACATATCAGGTAACCTAGTTGGGGTCACAACTGTTGTGACCCCAACTAGGTTACCTGATATGTTGATTAACAATCATACTGAACAGCGTCCGCCTCAGTGCAACTGCGTTTAACACAGATGGCGGGAAATGCTTTTGTTGAACTTTTGATTTTTTTTTTCTGATTAAGTCAGTTCATATTAGTTCCCGAAATACAAAAATCGAGATAAAACATTTTTCTGAATGCTTGTTTGCGAGAAAATGGCGTTCCCTCTAATTTGGGATGCTAGGAAAATGTAACCTAGTATGGCTATAATAGTTGTTGATTACAATGCCATGGCAACAATGCCATTCAGCAATATACATAGCTTCATAATGATAAAATAGCTATAGTGATTATGCTATTTGAGACTCAGTAGCAGCTAATGCGATTCCGCTATGACGTTATTCTACTATGTTGATCGTGATGTTGGTACACTACAGCGTGCCCCTACCCCTGCCACATTTAGTCTCTCCCATTACTTCTCACTTTTCAATATTTTCAGTGCTCGAATATAGCAGAATATCGATAGCTGCTGCTCAGCTGCAATTATTTTCAGTAACTGTTATTTAAATAACAGTTATTGCAAAGTAGCTGTTATTTCTACTACGACGAGGGGAGCAGATCAGCGATGATAAGGGCCCATCTCTGATTGGCCGGATACCTGCCAAGTTCCTCTCAACAGTCGCTTTCCCAAGAGATTTGTCTGTCAGGCAAGGGCCGATGTCGAATGGTCGACACGAGGGTGCCACAACTAGCACATCAACGTTTTCAGGACCCAGTTGTGGATCACCTGCAGGGTGTTAATCCTAAGCGTGTCACCAGAAAAGGTGGTGGTAGAGGGCGCAGGTGTGAGCATTTTTGCATAAGGAACTAGGGGTCGGAAACGCACTCTCACCGAGTTACGCCCCTTTCAAGTTTGGGGCAGGCAGTGTGCTAGAGGCGTGCGGCACGCGGCGGAGTGACTCGGTGAGGGTGCGTTTCCGACCCCTAGTTTCTTATGCGAAAATGCTCACACCTGCGCCCTCTACCACCACCTTTTCTAGTGACACGCTTAGGATTAACACCCTGTAGATAAAACTTTGTCTACATAATATTGACGCAAAAGGACACCAAATCTGGAGAATTTGAAGCATTTACGTATATCGTACTTCGTATATCCCTTCCCACTCAAAAAACCCGAAATAACACTTCCACTGATTTGAATGCAAGGTTTTACTTTCTACGTGTCACTTAGCGAATCCGCTAAGAAAAGCAAAATTGCTAGGCAAAAATCGGAGGTGACATGTTCAGGTTGACATGTTCTCATTCACTAAGTAGGTCATGAATGGTACACATGTTGCGATCAGTCAACCTCAAAGGGATGTGAAAAGAAGCCAGACGTCTCATTTCCACTCAATATTGCCGCGTTTAATAGTAATTTAGGTTCTAAGTCTCCACTGAGCCACTGCTGGGGCACGGTCCACTATTGGGGCACCTACCTTATGTGTCACTTTATTTTGCAGATACGTGAAGACGCACTTCTGTGACAATGCCACAGTCATGTTTGATGGTTACCGTGAAACGCTCACTATACTAAAGGAGAGACAGAAGCGACGTGCAGCTAAGAAGTCATCCACTGATGTAGTGTTTGACCGCAACTGAGTTGCAAACACACTACAGGATGACTTCCTTAGCAATAGGCGAAAATAAGTCTCATATCATTCAGCTCCTCACTGGATCCCTCCTGAATGCTGGACTCAGGGTGCGGCAAGCTTCTGGTAATGCTGATACGCTTGTGGTCCGTACAGCAGTCGAGGAAGACAGAAGCGGCCATTTTGTTGTTGTAGTGGCCACAGCATACACGGATGCCTTTTCCGTCCTTTACATTTTGTCGAGTCTGCTGTGCGGAACGGATTATTTTTATGTTTTCAAAAGTGCAATGAGAATATTCAAATTTGGCGGGCGTTTTCACGGTGACCTTGACCTGCAGGTGATATGATGACCTGATGGTCACGTTTTACATTCAATAAATTGTAAACATTTTAAGAGCAATCGGAGCAAAACCAGACGAGTAGTTTCGATTTTATAGCCAATTCCACGGCGAGTGTCACTTTATGTACTACTAGCTGCGGCACCCGGCGTTGCCCGGGAAGAAATGAATGAAGGGAAAACACCTGTCAGTAGCCCCGTCAACTGTCTGTCTGTGGTCCTGCTACTCCAACACCTTGAACCTCTCCCGCCTGTATAACGGAAACCGTCATTTGCCCGCCGTCTGTAGTCAACCCCCAACACCTCCATCCTCTCCCGGCCTGGGGGTGGAGCACAGATGGCTGGCAAATGACGGTTGGCAGGAGGACAGACAGACAGACTCACAAACGGCTTTATTTATATAGATGGGGCTCAAATTGTTTTGGCTACTTTATCCTGGTCTTGAAGCAACCCTTCACACAGGCCCCACGTTGAGCAGGTGTGTGTGTGAAGGGTTGCTTCAAGACTAGGATAAAGTGGCCAAAACAATTTGAGCCCCATTTCTTGAGCCAAAAAAATACATGACGCCAGTAGGGGAGAGTCAGGGACTTTTGATTATGTTGTTCACCATGCCAAACAGAGCCTGTGTTCAAATTTTTAGCTTTGCATTATTTTTGTCAGGGTAAAAATTTAAAACTCCTGGGCTACGGGTAGATATGGCAACCCTGCAAAAGTGACCCCTGGCGGGGTGGGTCATCGTGATCCCACGTCGAGATATGCTCAGGTGTCCAAAGAACGAGTATACCGAGTTTCATGCTTTTATCACAAAATGCAAAGTTAAAACTCTTAGCACCCGGGCTATATCAATATTCTGAAATATTTAACATGAACATCAGTATACTGGATTAGCCTGTGAGATTTTTTAAATACACTTAGCCTTTTGTAACATGATTGGCATCGCAGAATTAAGAAATCCTAACACTTATTGCAATTATTAAAATGTTTGGTTTGTAAACAATGAAAATCGACTTGTTAAAACTGCATACACTTTATGCAATATATGTCCCATGATGTGCACACACGAGAATATTCTGATGTGCTGTAGGCTACTGTAAAAAAAATGATGATCCCCCATCACGTCGGGATGGTTCACAATATTTTTTATAGGCCTAGCTGGTTTAGCACCCACTTGACTGCAATGTAAGGTACTGTAGGTCTACTACAATGCGAACATGGAAAGTATGGAAGCAAGATGCCAATGAAAAAACTTCTGCCACAGAACAGAAATCTTTCTTGGTTTTTTTTGGCTATTTGATTGGAAGGGGGAAAAATTCTATTCGAACCCTATTGTCGATCTCTCCCTCTCTGCCCTCCGGTGGTCCTCCATAGAGAAAGGATGGCCAAACTGCATTTCGGCCGCAATGTTATAATAATAATAGCTACTATATATTATTATGTTTATGTAATATATGCAGAACCTCGGGTCAACGAGGCGCATGCCTGACACCTATCATTTAATACAGGAAATTTTATTACGACAGGATTCAGGATAGCAGCTCTGAGTGATTCACTGAATTTTTTCAAAGATATGAAGATTTTTTCATGTCTTTTATTATTCGACTTCGTGATTATTATACTGTGCTGATAAGCTGACATTATACCTCCAGAACGCAATTTTGGAGATGAATAGTAGCACTCTAGCCCACCTCTCTGGATTGGCAAGTTGACGGCCTCTTTTGCAAATCCACACCAGTCCTGTCAACTAGTCCAACAGGCCTGGACAACAAGAGTAACTCCTGTTGACCTCATCGAGGCAGTGTATAGCTTTGATCCAAGACCCAATAGATTGGAAAGAGAGGGGTGGGTGGAAGTGGAGGGAAGTTTTGGAGAGTGCGATGACGACGCCCCGTGGAGGGCCAGGGGGGAGGCTTCCATTTCCTGCCTTTTCGCGCCCAAATCACCTAGAAGCCTAGCAGTCAAAGGCCTGTGTCGATCTAATGGGGCCCGCCTGCGGGCACACGCCATTCCCTCACAATCCTCCCTGTCCATTTCGGAGGATTCAGCACACTTTCCACCCTGCCACAAAACCCAGCCCCAAAGCCAAGCCTCCGCTCCTCCCCTACCTACCAGAAGGGCGGGGAAGGGGGATATGAAGGAAATGTTGCAACTCATGTTTTCTGCCATATGAAGCTCGTTTCGCGTTACGTCAAATTATTGTCGAGTCTCTTCCTGGCTCCGCAAAGTACACGGAGCTCTTACTTTAGAGGCTGCTTTACGACATGTGATAGTAAGACGCGAAGGCACTTCCTTTTTTACTGGATAGGAGAGGGTAAGGAGGGCGGAAATTGAATTAGAGAAGGGGTGAATCGCTAGTGGTATAGAGTGGGGGGGGGGGGAGAATTAACTTTGGGATCTTGCTGAAAGTACTGCGTTCTTAGGATACAAAGTTCAGGCCAGAAGCAAGTATAGACTACACAGTACAGTATAGTTGGGGACCATGCACGGCCAAAGGACTCGCTCAAAAATAGGTTTTCCCATGGCTTTCGGTAAAATGTAGCCGAGGTAGTCGCCTGACGCAGAAGAGAAACTAGTGTCTTCAAATAACTTTAGAAACAGGTCCACTGCATCTCTCCAAGTAAGAGTATATATGCCTATGTCCGAGCGAATCGATGCTGTCAATGACAAAGCCATAGAAGCTATAAGTCCGTAATACTGCTTAGAGTTTATGCCTTAGAGTGAATTATGGTTGATCTGGCAATATAAGGAGCATCCAAATGCATGGTATGGAATGTATTATTTTGTGCTACAGGATGACGTGTTTATAACAAGATTTCTTTTTGAAATCAAAAAATGGCTTGTGTAGCTTCAAAATAAGAAGGACATAATAACGATCTTCTGTTTTGAACCTTCGGCATAGGAAACTGAAAGGCTGGGGTGCTACACGATACACTTCTGTTCTTGTTGGTACCGAATATCGAGCAACAATTAGTCCCCCTTCTTCAAGATAGTGTAACGTTGAGTTTGTAACATAAGTCGCTTCTCAGTTAATAAGGCAGCCATATCTGGGGATTTGCATCGCCCAAAATGTCAATACCGACACTAGGAAAAACAGTCACATCAGAGACGTCCGATGGTGGTCCGACAATTGATCGGCGAATTTTCAAACGTATGGGTGCATGATTCCGTGCACCGACTTATGCACCCTGATTTTTGAAAATTCGCCGATCAATTGTCGCTCACGGGTAAAGAATAGTTTATGCATTTCTGAAGAGGGGGCGATCCAAGGAATCTATGGACATACCAAAACTCATAATTGGTCCAGTCCTACCTGGAGAAATTCGAGCTGGAAAATCGGAGATATGCAGTGATTCACATTTTAGGGATTTTTTTTATTTCCAACCCTTACGTGACCTATCACAATGATGTTTTGCATGTACATGTAGTCAAAGGTGATTGCCCTACATCATAAATACCACTTAGTTAAAATCATAATGTTATGAGTTACGGCTATCGGGTAAATATAGTGATTTACACACATACGTTTGAAAATTCGCCGTTCAATTATCGATCACGGGTAAAGAATGTGTTATGCATTTATGAATAGAATATCATCTAAGGAATCAATTGACATATCAAAAGTCAAAATCGGTCCAGTCCTACCTGGAGAAATTTGAGCTCGAAAATCGGCAAAATGGGGTAATTCATATTTTCGGGAATTTTTATTTCCAACCCTGCTTGACCTATCACACTGAGGTTTTGCATGTGCATTTAGGCAAAGGTGACTGCACTGTATCCTAAATATCACTTTGTTAAAATCATAACGTTATGAGTTACGGCTATCGGGAATATAGAGTGATTTGGACATAAATGTGCGAATTTTTTGCGATGTCGTTTTTCGAGTTAGGTCGAATATTTTGCAACCATGTTATTCGACTCATCATTACCTTCCATTTGATATGTAACATGTGGGTGTTGGGAGAACAGTCTGAACAATTAAAAATTCTTTACATGGACGTCATTGTTGAACTTTCCATTGTTATATCTCCGTGAGATTTGAGTCCAGCGGCCTCAAATTTAGGATTTCGCAATAAGGTGTCGATACCTACCTGCATGATTTTTTTCAGTTATATCGGAAGGGGTCGAGCCACCATCATTTACAGGATTGACATGGAATGACCCAGTTGCAAACAACAACAATCAAGGATTGTTGCCACGGTTGCCATGTTAACCAATTGCCATGTAATCTCGTTTCAATTATATGGATTCATTAAAATAAAGTTCAACAGAGCGTACAATATCCATACACATACTTTCCTTGTCCAAATGTGGGTGCATTTGCCTCTTGTGTTCCCCACAGGGGATACCAGATTTCAACAATACTCTCAGACAAGGAACGTAAAAAATATCCCTATATTCCTATATCGACAACATAATTATTTAGTTTTCTAAGTATTACAAACAATAAATAACAACTTATAACACTATTCAATAATCTCAAATTAATTACTAATCATATTGGGCTAGTGCGTGGTTACGCCGCTGGCCAGCCAAGCGGGAGGCCGGGGTTAAAAACCCGTCCCCGTCACCTCTGCTTGGCCGGGTCTTTTTCCGCTTTTCACCCGACATGCCGGGGCAGAATCGCACTCCCTTCTCTGCTCGGGGCCAAGAGAAAAGGCCTGGTGTTAAAGAATGTCAGAAATGGCTATCGCACGGCGCCCTCCCTTGGGAACTTCCCCTTCCCCCCTAAGAGGGCCACGAGGCCTGTCACGGGTAAGAAAAAAAAATTACGTACTAATCATATTTTTAAAAAAAAAAAAAATTTACCCCGTGAATGACCTGTTAGGTCTTTAGGGGGTGGTGGATTACCACCATTGGTATTTTTTGGAGCGTGTTAAGATGAAATCTTATTAGTGTACTCCAGGGTTTGTAGGAGGGGATGTGCAAAGTGCATGTGCGCTGTCGTTAATTGGTCATTTTTGTGAACTCCCCCGGGTGACTTAGTCTATCGGAAATTGCCACCCGAAACGAAGTCAGAGATGGCCCAACTCTGCACGAAAGAAGGTGGGAACCCCGGGTGGGGATTGAACCCGGGACCTTAACTTCCGTGGGCGCGCGCGTTACCGCGGCGCCACTCCGTCTCCCGTACTAATCATATTCAGAACATTCAGTTATAACATCACGGCATAATCCCAGACATGGGGTAGCCAGCGACGACTAGTTAGTGCCTAGCCGTCTCATATGACCATTACAATGACTCTTCTGGTGACTGGTCAGGCCACGCAGAAGATATAATGAGTTTGGTTGATATAGGAGTCATTAAAATGGTCATATGAGACGGCTAGGCACACACTAGTCGTCGCTGGCTACCCCATGTCTGGGATTATGCTGTGATGTTATGAAGGAATGAATGAATATTCAGAATATGAAGGTGCAGCCATTATTTCCGGGGTTAAAATTAAAACACACGTATCTTAAAAAGCCGAAGCAATATTGAGCAGGGTTGAACTTGAATCATTAGCTGTGACTCTACTGAAGGACACGTGACTATTGCCAGCTCTTTAGCAGCAGAATAACCTGCGCAAAAAATTAAAACGTAACAAATGTGCAGGTGTCCCCTATAGGGGACGTTTGGCATATCTGGGTTAACTGTTTCTGCTTTCCAACTGCACTAAAGTAACATGATTGTACAGTATCTTCTCACTCTCGCCGTCTACAGACATACACACTTTTTGATGATGTTTCTCTTGGAGTTGCTGCATGGAAAAAATAAGAGAAATAACTCGGTGAAGGCACATTCTGCCATTAAGTTCACTCTGGCCTTTTAAATGAGACACGGCGTCATTTTTGTAACTGTGGACACTCACAAGTAGCTATCCGAGTTTCACATAAGCAACAGGCTGACTCACACAATGAAAATCTTAAGCGTACGCGTACGTAAGTGTCTCGACATTGATAATACTGTATGATCTGTCATGCTAGAGTCAATTCATCCGTTCATCTTTTTTATTTTATTTTTTTCAGTCATACGATTCAGGACTCCCATGTTGCACTGATGGCCGTAGTTTTTTGCAAGTCCTTCAAAAACAGCCTTGCAGTTTTTCGGGTTGCAAGAATCGAAATTTTAAGGTATAGGTAGGTCTACATCTTGGTGTACATGAGTGCAATATTCAAGTTTATTATATGACATGGTAGGAAAGGAATGACAAGGATACATCATCTGCCTTCGTAGGACAATATTGTGTTGCAAGAAAAGGTTCATAAATATCCCTCAAAGCTGCCCCTGAAGAAAGCCAAGCACGAAAACATATGATTCGTGTTTAAGTAGCCAACTCTTCTCAAGCGAGCAAGAAGAATTATTTATTATAGAATATACCGTACTCGTAATTGAACAACCAAAATGAATATGCAGACTTGAGGTGGAATTTTCGTCGTACTACTAGTTACTTTTAACTGAGCAGTACGAGTGTAATGCAATGGTACTGCTAAGTTAAAAGTAACTAGAAGTACGACGAAAATTCCACCCATTAAATGCAGAACTATTAGAGCTATAACAACAACAACAACAACAACAACAACAACAACAACAACAACAATAATAATAATAATAATAATAATAATAATAATAATAATAATAATAATAATAATAATAATAATAGTAGTTAGTAATAGTAATAGGGTATAGTGCCGTACCTCAGATGAGGTCTTGGCACAGACCTTTATTTTGTCAACGTGTACATTTAGTTTGACAGCGAAGAGCCCTGGTCTAAGGGCAGGGTGACTGGGAGGGGATGTGCAATGTGCAGTGCAATGTCGGCACTATGGTCATTTTGTGAGCTCCCCCGGGTGGTTCGCCTATCGGAAATCCCACCCTAGACGAAGCCGGAGATGACCCCGAACTCAACACGAAATGAAAGGGGGGAATGCCCGGGCTTGGTACCGAACCCGGGACCCTTCCATCCGTGGGCGCATACGTTACCGCAACGCCACTTCGCCTTCCCCTGTTAGAGCTACAGTATACGGTATGGGAGTAATTTTTAGACATTACGATTTCCTAGTTGGAAAACTTACATACTTAAAGGGCCACTGTCCCAAAAGTTAAACCTCGACATGACTTTCAGTGCTGGTGAACATGCAAAATATTTTTTTGAGCTTTCGAACGGAAGAAAATAATTTTTAAAGTTTAAAACTGTCGGGAGTACTTTACGGCGCTTGTGAAGTTATGTGTAACCAACATCAACAACGGAAACATCGCCTGGCCGCGCATAGGTTGTTATTTGTCACCTTCCATAGCAATGTACGGTCCCTTCGATGCTGTCGGCTGTGACCATAATTTATTATACATACTAGTAGCACACCCGCGCTACGCTCGGCACTGTGACGCTAGATTTCGGGCTGGAATAAATGGAATGCGTAGGTCATAAAAGGTTGAGTCTTTTTTTAGATTATTTTATTTATTTTTTATTACCCCGTGATGACCTGTTTGGTCTATAGGGGGGTGGAATTACCACCATCGGGATTTGTTGGAGCGAGTTAAGAAGGATCTTATTAGTTTACTCCAAGGGTAGGTGGGAGGGGATGTGCAAAGTGCATGTGCGCTGTCGTTGAGTGGTCATTTTGTGAACTCCCCCGGGTGGATTAGTCTTTAGCTAAAAGGTTGAGTCATAAAAGCAGAGTTTTGCATGTAAAAGTGTTGTACGCAACTTGCTGAATAAGATCAGAAAGGATACGAATCCCAGAAGAAGGATCAGTAGTGGACAGAATTTACCTGGCACATTATTCATTTATTTCCCAGTTGCGACCTTTTTGACACTTACGAGGGGCGTTCTAAGTTCTAAGCCCAACCATGAAGGAGGGCGAATTCTGGGAAGTAGATTGTACACCAGATAGTACCGCTTGTACGAGGACCACAGCATACTGCATCATCCAGATCGGAGTCAAATACGGGGCAGGAAAAAATCAGTTGTGGTACAAAGTGCAGATGTTTCCACCATGGGCAGTTTGGAGGAGCGCGCTGTGATATTTGACGCTGAAAAAGGTGGCTCCACAGGATATCCGTAAGGACATGTTGTCTGAGGCACTAGGGGATGATTCTCCATCATAATTTATTATGAAACTGTGAAAAGATGGCCACCTTTTTCTAAAGCTGAGCAAGAGAGCCTGGAAGATGACCCCTGCCATGGCATGTCCGCAACAGCCGTCACAGAGAAAAAGATCTATGCTGTGGAGACGATGGGGATGGGCGACAGGAGGTTGACCATCACATAGATAGCTGAGGTCATGGGCTTCAGAGTAGGTGCAGTGGAAGTCATTCTCCATCAACACCTTTGGCTCAGCGAGGTCTTTTCCCGTTGGGTACTTCGCCGCCTGACACGCTCGAGTCGGCAGAAGCAAATTTGGAATTTTTAAAACCATGACAAACATGACATTTTCTCATGGACAGTGACCCAGGACGAAACATGGATTCCCCCTTCTCCTCTAAAATTAAAATGGCGTCAAAACAATGGAAACACTCACTCTCCTCCATGATGAAAGGTCAAGGTGCAACAGTCCACTTCCAAGGTTATTGTGAGCATTTTCTGGGATGCCGAGGGTGTTTTGATGGTGACATTCTTATCAAATGGGTGCACACTCAACGGGGAGTACTACGCCCGTCATCTCCACAAGTTGAGGGAAGAACTGAAGAAGAAGAGACCCGGAAAATTGACACGCGGTGTGCCGCTTCTGCAAGACAATTCTCCTGCACACACCACACGGGTCTCAACGGCTGCTGCTCTTTCCCGATCCTGCACCACTCACCCAATTCACCAGATATGGTCCCCTCACACTATTTTCTGTTCCCAAACATGAAAAAATAGCTTTGTGGAAGGGTCCATGGATCTGATTCTGAAGTGAATGCCGCTGTGAACGAGATTTTGGAGGGGGTTAAGATTTTTTTATGGGATAGAGAAGCTGGAGAAACAATAAAAAATTGAACATCCATGGGAACTACGTTAAAAAATAAAATATCTGTAAGTGTATATCTCTTTTCTTTCATGGTTGGGCTTAAAACTTAATGAACGCCCCTCGTACAGTCTTGAAATGTCCGTGTTCAGGCAAGAATAGTCGGGCAGGTGAAATTCAAATGGTCGTTGCCGGGCAGATGAAACAGCGTAAGGCTTGAAAATGGAGCAAGGGGACGATGGTGGTCAGAGAGTGGTGAGTGTCCTTGCCGTAGACAGCCGTACGCGTCGTGGAACACGTCGTCCCAGGCAATGTTCATTGTGAAGACACGGTGAGAACCAAGGGGTAGCTTTTCATTTATTTCCCAGCTTTCACCTTTTTGACACTTATAGCCTGTTAGAGTGAAAGCCTTGAAATATCCATGTTGAGGCGTGGAGGCTGCGAACACACCCACTCACGTGACTATCTCCTGATGATGGTGGGGAAATGGCAACGAGATATAATAGGATAGAGGCCGTAAAGGTCGGCCATCTTTGGCGGCCGTGCCACTTCACGGCAAGAACACGCGCGAATTTGAATTTGTCGTATTTCTAACCCTGTTCTCCTCTGTGTACACTCCTGCCTCCTGGCGGGGCTGGGAAGAAATTGTGACTTTCACCAGACTGCCTTTTATTCCCAGCCCCGCCAGGAGGCAGGAGTGTACGCAGAGGAGAACAGGGTTAGAAATACGGCAAATTCAAAGTTCTTGCCGTGAAGTGTCATGGCCGCCAATTGCATCAAAGATGGCCTACCTTTACGGCCTCTATCCTATTTATATCTAGTTGGGAAATGGCGAAGTGACCCACTAACGATGGTGTGGAGGTAGTGAACACACCCACTCACGTGACTACCGCCCGATGAAGGTGTGGAAGTGACTAAAGGCCTCTACACAAATTCGGCGGAAAGCTGCGCGGTCGGAAAACGTGCGATTGGGGCGCGGAATGTGAGTGGTGGCAATTCACAAATTCAAGCGGTGGCGCTGCGGGCGGAAACTGGTGCGGTGGGAACCGCTCAAGTCCACCCGGATGGACTTGTGCGATTGCCACCGCTCAGTTCCGCGCCCCAAACCACGCCCCCAAGCGCACTCTTGCCGCCCGCTCAGCCTTCCGCAGAATTTGTGTAGCGGCCTTAAGTCACCCCCTAACGATGGTGGCGTTGAGGTTGCGAACATACCCCTAATGTGAATACCAACCGCTAGATGGTGGGGCAATGGGGAACTCCCGGCAGGCGCGGATTCAACTGGAGGGTCCATAGACTCCTGCTACCTAGAGCGGGCAGCCTGAACTAGAGGTCGGATAGCCAGCCACACGTGTCTCGCTTTATAATGGAGATACATGGGTTAGACAAAATAACGGGGCCCCCTGCAAAAAGCGGGTGAATAATCTCATCCATTATACTCGAAAACTGGAAAGGTTACAGAGATGACCTTGAATGATTTTTGAAGCTCTGTCGATGTACATTTACTCACATGAAGATGATACAAAATTCACAAGACGAGGGGGAGAAACAAAAAACGAACGCAACCCCCCCCCCCACACACACACAGACCCCATTTTTGACCAAAGTGTCCCATCCTTCTCATTTGAAAACGATATTAGTTACAGATATGAACTTTACTGGATTATGAAGCTCTATCAATGTCACTTTGTGAGGTGTAGAAATTGACCAAAATTACCGACAGGGAGAGGGGAGGAAAATA
>KZ538655.1:21872-56129 GCA_000934665.2 Catajapyx aquilonaris
CCCCACCCCCTGTCGGTAATTTTTGTCCATCCCTATACCGCACAATGTGACATCGACAAAGCTTCAAAAATCAGTATAAAGGTCATCTCTGTAACCTTTGCAGTTTTCGAGTACAATGGAGGAGAAATAATGGGGCCCCCTGCAAAAAGCGGGGCCCGCTTTTTGCAGGGGGCCCCATTATTTTGTCTAAACCCTGTTTATACGTATTTAAAAAAGGCTCGACTAGATTTGCTTTGTACAACATTTACAGGTTGCGAAGATCAAATATGAGTGTCTAGTGCTAAATGAAATGGATTGTGGGTAAGTGCATCGGACTGCAATACCGCATCATTAAGCTGCCCAGATGGTTCAAAATAATAGTGAGAGAGAAGTCACTCCAACGCTGGATTGGCAGTTGGGCGTGATTGTCTATGAAGATTTAAGAAAAACTTACAGAAAAAATATGCAAGCCCACAAATGTATTTTGCAAAAATGAGTCACATAATCCAGATTTGGCAGTTTTTAACTTGACGACTTCCAGAACCTAACTGGTTATTTAAATATTATTAATTCTGCCTGTGTTTTTGTCTTCAATAAGCTGTGGGACCAGAAGTATGTGCTTTTACTGTAACTGTGGGGACTACTGTCCCCACAATTTCTCTTGTGGGGACATTTTGGGTCCCCACATCTTCACACACCAGAACGTTACCGTTATAGTGGGGACGTCCCCACAATTTCGATTTGCAGGGTTTCACAAAAGTCAATTTCTCTCAGCCTATGTTAGTTAGGGTAGGGTAGGGTAGGGTAGGGTAGGGTAGGGTAGGTTCGTTTAGTTTACCTGTACACTAGCTTCGAAAAGTTGAGTTTTCAACGTCCCCATAGCTTATTGAGAGCAAGTGTCTGTGTGGGTGTGGGTGTGTATGGGGCTAGAGGACAAATACTAGGTAGAGAGCATCGCGTGTTAAGTCACCATTAAGAAAGATTATTTGACCTGCAAATAGGACAGATATTAATTTTCCACGATGTTTCTTATCCTGTAATTAGGGGAGGCGGAAAGGTACTGCAGTAACGTATGCACCCACGGATGTAATAATAGCGGGTTCGATCTCAAGCCCGGGCTTTTTCCCTTTCATCTCTTGCAGAGTTTGGTCGTCTCTGGCTTCGTCTCGGGTGGGATTCTTTGAGACTAACCACTCGGGGAGTTCGTAAATGACCATAGCAACGACATTGCACTGCACCTTGCGCATCATCTCCTAGTCATCCTGCCCGTGGGCTTCGTTAATGGTTTCAATACTATGTACAGATTGTACACACATGTCTAATGAAGGTCCGTGCTACATTCCTCGCAAAGATGTCAAGCACTACCCGGATTATTATCCTGTAATTGAAATGTGGAAAAGAAGGACTTATAAATTATATGAGTAGAATAACTGATAAAGCTGTAAATATTTGGAATTGGACGGTGTTATGCAATAATGGGTCAACCAACAAAAATGTTAAAATTGAGTTAAGCCAGGAACATACACCCAAAGGATAGTACCCGTACTTCTTTCAGTTAAAATCAAGGTGGCGAAATCTGCATACTTCTGCCACAAATGACCGAAAAGTTAACACACAAATGGTGTGCATGGTGTTATGCCATAATTTGCCAACCCACAATAATGTTAAAATTGAGCTAAGCCCAGGAACATATACCTAAAGGATCCTACCCTTTATTCAGTTAAAACACGATGGTGAAATCTGCATACTTCTGCCATAAATGACCGAAAAGAACACAGAATTAATTTCACGGGTATGACCTTAAAAGCCCTTTTTCTCAAAACTGTTCTGATGTGGGTTGACTCATTATTGCGTAACATTATTATAATGAGAGCTTCGATTGAGCTGAAGTCGCTGGTCAGGTAAATGTCTAATAATATTTCTACAATATCTATCTTTATAAATAAAGCCGTTTGTGATCTGTCTGTCTGTCTGTCTGTCCGCCTGTAACGCCAATCGTCATTTGCCTGCCATCTGTAGTCCGTTTCCTACACCTTCAACCTCTCCCACCGGGAACGCCACCCGTCATTTGTCAAAGAAGGGGGCTACTGGAAGGGGATGACATTTGGGATGCCAATTTGCAAGAAGCTGCTGCCACATCTTCTCCTTCTATGGCCTCAGGAATCATTTTGCCATCATCATCTCTTCCTGCTCACCCTAAACACCCTGTACCCTTTGGAATTATATCCGGGACTCCATGAAGGAAGATATTCTACAGAGGCACAGGCTTGAAAATCCTACACTTCACCTCAACTATACCTTTGCCATGTACAACCTCATTTACCTTGAAGATAAGGTCATGACCATGGTGGACTTCCTTTGCCACAGCGATCTGAACAGAATGCATTGAGCAAAGACATGCTATTGATGAAGCAATCAAGTATTATCCGACTGAGTTCCTCAACTCACTGCAACCACCAGGAATGCCACCTCCCAACTTGGTTCTCCGAATTGGCTCTCCCATCATCCTGCTCAGAAATGAGGGGTGTGGGGGAAAAACATGATAACTGACAAAAGAGTAATTTTTCAGGCGAGCGAATTGAAGTTTGAGTTTTCTTAACAAATCATAGGGAATGCTGGTTGTGATCTAGTCCGTGTGGCCGTCTCATGCATGATACATGAACTTGGAGTATACCAAACTGTTTGTCATGTCTTATACATAGTTGCTAGGTGTTTAGGTAAAAAATGAAAAAATGACAGTTATCATGTTTTCCCCCACAGCCCTCAAAATAATATGGACCCACCCAGACTGTGCAATGGGACCCGACTTTATTTGTGTCAAGCAGCTCCTGCCCCATGTTATTGAAGCTACTATCATGACTGGCTGTGCCAAATGTGAGGATGTCTTCATTCCCAGAATCCCCATGATTCCCACGGATGTCCCATATCAGTTCAAGCGACTTCATTTTCCTCTCAAACTATGCTTTGCAATGTCGATTAACAAAACCCAGGGACAGTCCTTTCTGGTGGCAGGAGTTGACTTAACTACACCCTGCTTCTCCCATGGACAGCTTTATGTTGCATTCTCCTGAGTGGGGGGACGGGGGGAAGTAACAATATCTTTTTATTGGCACCTGGTGGAAAAACGACCAATGTTGTGTACCAGAAAGCTCTAAGATAACAACCGCTATTGGCAGTATGTCTATATCAATTTTTATATCAAGACGTCTTCATTCATATCGATATACAGTATATCCAGATTCTTAATTAGGCATACATGCATTTTTTGCCTATCCTTTTCAGCTTGCTTTCCATTACTTTCTTCCCGAGCAACGCCGGGTATCGCAGCTAGTAATATCATAATAGTGTATCATGAAGACAATATAGAATATGAGTAATCAGTCCCTCTACTGAGATTCAGTTTGTAATAACTAATAATTATAATTTGTCTTACGCTGTCATTGCAACAACTTTATGCCGACAAAACTTGTATACTTTTTAAATTTATGGCAGTACATTATGTTTACATTACTGTCTCAGGTGAGCAAATCCAGTCCAAAAGTATTTGAAAATAATAACGACAAAGCTGGACAATTATCTTTGTACGCAAGATAAATTTATGGCACAAGCAGTAACGTAATGGTCTTACTAAAAACCTCTAATTATCTCAACTGCAGAGGGTTTTGAAACGTTTTGGCAATAATATTAATACTCTGAGTGTCAAATTTATTCTTTTACCCAGATGAATGAGAAGGTTACTTTGAATTTACAAACCATAGTAAGAGTATAAGAAAATATATTTGGTTCTTATTATAAAAACTTATCCTCAAAAATCAAATTGAAACTGAAGAAGTTTCTCTGTTTTAAGCCAAGGTTTTATAAGTATCGACGACTTTCCCGATTCTGAAATTATAACAAATGAATGAGTCAATATATTCACGAATATATTACAATATTATCGATTGCATTGAAATTGATGTGATCATGATTGTATGATCTAGATAATAAAATGATAAAACTTTCTGAAACGATTAGAGACTGCAATAAGGAGAGTGATTGCAGAGGGAAAGACAGCGAGCGACTCGAGTGGTTAGTGCGGAAGAGGCAAGAAACAGAAGCAGGGCTTCACAAGTGATTAACTGAGTTCTCGCTTCGAGAGGACTAGCATTAAGACTGAGTCATTTCCCGAGGCTCATACTGTCCAGACCCTGATGAAGATTCTTCCCCCGGGACAGCAACGCTCTCTGGCGAGATCGGGCCTGAAGCGAATGAACGAACGGCATCACAAAACGGGATGGCTCCAAGATGGTGCGCTAACAAATGACACTGTCCAGCCCGGCGCCAATTATGGTCATCTGCACCTGTTATGTGACATTAAAAAAGGGACAATGCGTCATGACGCGGTTACTAACTGCACTATTATGGGTGGTACCGCAGTCGCGCCAAGAATGGACCTCCGAGTGAAATTACCGGGACGAGACAATATTCTTTTAGTGACTTCACTGATAGGCCACTAACCTAAGTGCATCTTCCTAAGGCAAGCACGAGCATGTCGTGGCAAACCAGGAATGTACTATAGTCAGTTACTGACATTACTACCATTTTCGAGGCATAAATCAAAATGCATTCGTTTCCATTAGCATTTGAATCCCGTGTTATTTTGCCTGGCGGAAGGGAAAAAAATCGATAACAATATTTTAGGTCGTGCAAAAACCTTTGCAAGAAACGACCCAGAACTGTGGAAGTTCAGCGAATAATTAGAAGCATTCGCCATAGAGAAGCATTGCAAGAGAAAATTTTGGGACCAGAAAGGCTGCGCATTCTCCTGGTCTTTTTTCTTCTCTTTCTTCTTCTTACAGAGAAGAAGCGGCATGGCAGAGGCGGGGCTCCAATTATCCGTGTCTAATTGGGCCCAACTACGAAAATGGTCTCCGTCACTCAGAGGACAACTTCGACTTGAATGCTGATCAGGAAGAAGAAGAAGGGTTCCCTCCATTCAAAGCTCAACAACCGCCTTCCACTTGGACTACTTTCCAAGCACAGTTTAATATGCCAACTTCTCCACACAGAAAAGTTTTTTTTAACACAAAGAGTACAGGTATTCATTCCAGATTGCTAATTGTATTTTAAACGATGGAAAGTTAGAAATGTACTAGCACGTTGCTATTGGGAGGTCTCTTGCTTTTCATGGAGGATTCATAACACAATGAAAAATATTATTGTTATTCCTGTGACATTCTTGTTTGAATACTGCACTGTGTGAACTACGTATATTCCCGCTTCCATCTGGATTGATAATGAATCAGATCTACTGTAGGATATAATTATAACTTAAGCTATATGCGAGAGAGGATTTTAGAAATCCCTAATTAATAGTATGATAATATTATTATAAGCCGTCACTTTTAAGATATACGAGGGCGTTACCAAATTGATTTAGAATTAGTTTGTTTTTTGTCACAGACACAACGCCCATGCAGGTCGAAAAATAGCACACATAATAAGATAGCATCCTCCTGGAGCAGAATTCACTGGCACTGGCACTAGTCGACCTCTCCAGGCCCTCCAGGAACTACTTTTTGGTGGTGCGGCGCACCGACTCCCGGACAACTCTTCGCTTCACAGTCAACAATGTCCTCGAAATGGCATCGGCGAAGGGACTTTTTAAATATATTCGAACAGATGAAAGTCACTGGAGGCGGGGGGCATGGTGGTCTAGTGTCTATGGTACTGGCCAGCCAAGCGGGAGGTCCTGGGTTCAAATCCTGTCCTCGTCACCTCTGCTTGGTTGGGTCTTTTTCCGCTTTTCACCCGACATGTCCGGGCAGAATATTGCACTCCGTTCTCTGCCCATGGCCAAGAGAAAAGCTCTGGTATATTTAAGAGGGTCAGAAATGACTACTTAAGAGCGCCCTCCATTGGGAACCCCAAGAGGGCCACTGGTCCTATCACGGGGTATTACAAACAAACAAACAAACAAACAAACAAACAAACAAAGTCACTGGAGGCCACGCCAGGGGAGTACGGTGGGTGTGGAAGCACTCAAAGCAAGATCCATGGAAAAATCCCTTCGCCGACGGGCGCCATTTCAAGGACATTGTTGATAGTTGCTGACTGAGCAGTTGTCCGGTAGTGGTAGTAGGTGCATCGCACCTCCAACAAGTGGTTCCTGGGGGGCCTGTAGAGGTTGCCACACCCATGACTCCTGTGCATTCGGCTCCGGGAGGGTTCTGTCGATAGTGTGTGCCTATTTGCCGATCTGCATGGTCCCTGTATTTTCGGCAAAAAAATGAAGTGTAAATCATTTTGGTACGGCCCTCGTAGTATAAGTTTTCAAGCAGCACTAATTTAGTAAATAAATCTGCAATGATGGGCCCAAGCAATCTAATAATAATAATAATAATAATAATAATAATAATAATAATAATAATAATAATAATAATAATAATAATAATAATGACGATGATGGGTAGTGCGGCCCTCTCTTCGAGGTAGGCCTATTACCCGGACCTTTATTTATTTTGCAATTTTACATAGAGTTTCGTCGCAACGCCCTGATCCACGGGCGTGTGGGAAAGGGGAGGTTCCCAAGGGAAGGCACTCTTATGTAGTTTCTAGTCATTGCAGAGTGCAGACCCTCTTAAACACCAGACCTTTTCTCTTGGCCCTGGGCAGAGAAGGAAGTGCAAATCTGCCCGGACATGTCGGGTGAAAAGCGGAAAAAGACCCGACCAAGCAGAGGTGACGGGGACGGGATGTGAACACCGGACCTCCCGCTTGGCTGGCCAGTACCATAGCCACTAGACCACCATGCCCCCCTTCCAAGCAATCTAATCATAGCGGATAATACTTTTGATAACTTCTAAACGTAACTATTCAAAAGAAATCACTGCTAAAAATTAGGAGAGTAGTGCCGAGAGCGCTAACTAAAACTAATATTCATTTGGAACATCCTGCATATTTCAAAGTGTAACTAGGCTATATGAGAGAGGGAAAGAGAGAGGGAGAGAGAGAGAGAGGGAGGGAGGGAGGGAGGGAGAGGGAGAGGGAGAGAGAGAGAGAGAGAGCGAGAGAGAGAGAGAGAGAGAAAGAGAGAGAGAGAGAGAGAGAGAGAGAGAGACTTCAGGGGTATTATCTTGGGTTCTATATGCTAAAATAGCGGGACATGGGAAAGCGGGAAAAAGCATTGCGTTCGGGCAAATGTTCTTTTTTGTTCATATACTGTACGAGTGTACGTATTATCCAGACATATAATATAATAATTATAATAATATATAATAATTGTGGGGGTAGTGCTTCACCTTTCGGCGTTCGGCACGGACCTTTATTATTTGATCGTACATAGTGTACAAGTTGGAGCCATTGAGAAGCGCCCGGGCCCACGGGCAGGATGACAGGAGGGGATGTGCAAGTGCAGTGCATCTGACCCATTTTTAGTGAACTCCCCCGGGTGGTTTAGTCTGTGGATATACCACCCGAGACGAAGCCAGAGGTGACCCTGAACTCTGCACGAGATGAAGGGGGTGTCCCCGGGTTGGGATCGAACCCGGGACCTTAACATCCGTGGGCGCATACGTTACCGCAGCACCACTCCGCCTCCCCTCCAGACATATAATATTAAATTAGTTAATGGATTTTGGTAGTGGCATGTGAGAATAGCACAATGGTATGCGTAGTGTTACTTACTACCTTCCACTTATTTTACCGTATATCCGGATCAGATGGAAGTAGCCAGGAATGACTTTCATGATAGTGTCATGAGAGTGACTTGTGCGACTGTGCCCTCACGGGTATTTTCCAAGGTCTTCCATATAATTATGCGACATAAAAAGTGGGCAGTAAGTTATTGTTGCTATGTTGGCAGCAACTGCAGAGTCGTAAATAAGTGACCTATTCAAGACGGCGTATCTTTGCGCGATTTTGTGAATCGGACCCCTGGGTCTAACTTATTTTACAAGTCAATGAAGGAATTCACGTCACCATCATGCACTTTGCGTACGTGAACCATAATATCAGTTCAACTCTCAGTATTCAGTGACTAATGCAAAACAATATTTAAGATAGTAGTATTAAAATTATATAAATCATTCATTATCGTTTTAATTTAGAACCTCGAAGTGTTTAGTGTAAAAGGTAAATGCGATGATTATTTCTGGAATGTTTAGAATGTTATGTACAGTAGATGCTTTGAAAGTTTTTCTCATTATATTAATTATGTTCGACTGCTAAAATTGGACAATAAAATTAATGAAGGGATTTTTTTAAAATTCCCTTCATTAATTAATATACTGTATTATTAGTATCAAGAGCTAGTTGGTATTAATATACTGTGTTAATAATGTACTGTATTTATATACAGGGTGTCTCATCTTTTTTGTCCTAACAGTTATCGGAAAATTGGGCGTAGCTGCTACTTTTTAAGCAGCGACTTGCAACCGGTGATTTGTGGGAGGAATGGGGAATGGGGAAAAAAAGGGTCACACATGCCATGGGATGTGTGACCCTCTTTTTCCCCGGCTTGACCCTCAATTTACAGCGGGCAGCACGTATTCCACTTCAACCTACGATTCGCAGGGAATATTCCCCGTTCCTCCGAAAAATCACCGTTTGCAATTCACTGTTAAAAAGTAGCAGCTACGCGCAATTTTACGATAACAGTTCGGACAAAAAAGATGAGACACCTTGTATAATGTACTGTATGAGTATTTTATTATTATTATATATATATATATTTAGTTGTACCCCATTATCTGGCCAAGAGGCCATTTCTAGGGGAGGTTTTTGGAGCGATACATATATACGCATTTTAATTGCTCCAAGGGTAATTAGGAGGGGATGTGCAAAGTGCAAGTGCAATGTCGTTATATGGTCATTTTGTGAACTCCCCCGGGTGGGTTAGTCTAGCGAAAATCCCACCCAAAACGAAGCCAGAGATGGCCCAACTCCTGTATTAGTATTATATTAGTATTAATATACTGTATTAGTATTAATATACTGTATTAGTATTAGTATACTGTATTAGTATTAACATACTGTATTAGTATTAGTATTATATTAGTATTAGTATACTGTATTAGTATTAGTATACTGTATTAGTATTAATATACTGTATTAGTATTAATATACTGTATTAGTATTAGTATTATATTAGTATTAATATACTGTATTAGTATTAGTATTATATTAGTATTAATATACTGTATTAGTATTATATTAGTATTAATATACTGTATTAGTATTAATATACTGTATTAGTATTAATATACCGTATTAGTATTAATATACTGTATTAGTATTAATATACCGTATTAGTATTAATATACCGTATTAGTATTAATATACCGTATTAGTATTAATATACCGTATTAGTATACTGTATTCATTAATATACTGTATTAGTATACAGTATGTTCATTGTTTGTTTTAAAAACCTAAGTTACTTTAATACTCGGCTGTCCCTCATTTTTGTTGTTGTTGTTGTTGTTGTTGTTGTTGTTGTTTTGTGAGCATACGTATGATTTACAATATTGCGCACGGAAGGATATCGCATAAGGTGGTGCAGTGCCCAAGTCCCCAATAATTCAAGAGGTGATGAAATCGAGGAATTAGTCACTTAGGTGCTCCACTAGCTCCAGTGTACAGTACACCTCGGTTGGTGCTCCGGAGGCGCTGCCGGGTAATCAAAATGTCAAAATGAATAGAGAACAATGGGTCATATATGCTTCTTGCAGTATAAGCTTGGGAAGGATTTCCTCTCTCATGCCCAAGCAATGCCCATGCCATGTAATCAGCAAAATGAATGGTGAGTCGGAAACGAGAATGATGACAACAAGGGAAGTAGAATGAGGCAGACAGCTAAACAAATATTGATACTCTGACATATCCTATATAAACTTACACCGTATGTTGCAAATATTGATGATTCGCTAAAGAACTGATATTCTACAGGACAGTGTTTAAAGCTAATATATCTCAGGAATGAGGGGGAGTTAGCTAAGTAACACCTCTACATGAAATAATCATATGGTTACCAGGATTGGCCCCCGAAGCTGATCAAAATAATTGCGAAACAGCTTGTAGTTGAAGCAGCGGTGTCGTGGGAAGAGAAAGGCCTAGTCTACGTCAGAGCAGACCACAATGGGCAGAGGTAAACAAGCCAGAGTAGGTCGTAGGGTCCCAGCTCTTCGCTTTCCTTTTGTGGAATTGCATAGAGTTACGGGCTCATTAACTCCTTGGCTGCACCACCGAGCTGCCAGATAATCAGCTGAATAGGAAGAAGAGTGGAAGAGGAGTTTCGGAGGGGTAGGTCTGAAGTGGAGGGGAGGAGGGCAATGGAGAGGAGGGCAATGGAGAGGAGGGATCCTGCGAATTAGCTGAGTGTAATCAATTGCCTTTGGAAAAGGGAGAAAGGAATCAAATGGCGGAGGAGCCGCCGGATATGAATAGTCCGGATTCGGGGTAGAGTTTAGGGAGGGAAGGGTGGGCTGGGGGGATGAGGGGGAGTCAGGGGGAGGGATTATGGTGCTGCCAGACCCGGATTTCCATTACCCTCGCCGAATCTCGTTCCTTCAGGCTCTCTTTTCGTGCCTGAAATCGGCCCTCAGTTCATGATCTTTTATTGACCTATCACCTCTCACCTGTAACCTTACATCACAATAAAGATTGTGAGGGGCAGGTACCCAACAGGTGACGCTGCACCTGCCTATTATTGGCAGGGGCTTAAGTTTAATTCAGTTTTGTAAACGTTTACCATCATCGTTCAGTCTGATTACGTTGGGCCCATTTTGGTCTGATACGATCGTAATTGAACTTTCTTAGGAACACAACCGGTTTTCCGGAACAGTGCTATAGGACATATAGACTCAGATCGAACGATATGGCCGACTTCCAATTGAATGAGGTTGCTTTCCAGATAAACCCTAATATGGTACATCTTGCGATTGAAAGAATGGCCTTATAGGACTACCTACAAACCACTCTATAGGGCGATATGCCGGGGAGGAATATACACACATAGCCACACGCTCCACTAATAAAATAATAAACTGTGGCATGACTAACGTCCAATTTAATGCAAATGAGTTTTTTTCACTCGTGAAAACAAAACAAAAACTAGGTGGCCATGGAATGTAAGCTTACAGCATCTCTGAGTTGACAATGGTCATAAAATTCATAAGGAAGTATAGAATAATCCTAAAATACTGGGTGTTCCAGTAATGGTCATGTCTGTAGTGGCTGGCGATTTTTTGCTTGTTTTTAAGCAGCTACTTTTGCATAGTTGTTTTGTGGTTACCAAAACTAAACTGTTAATATTAGACTACTCTGAGTTGAATCGTCCATAATATTAGGCTCTAAAGAAACTACTGCATATTTTCGAATGCGAATGCTCATTGAAAAAATATTGACATCGACAGTGAATTATTATAAAATGCATATTTGCTGGCCAGACCCCTTTACAGACTTTTAAAAGGATAACTCCAATCAACCAAAATATTAGCAACTAATACTTTTGATAAGGACTAAAATAATCTAACTACCGCTTGAAAGTAACTGCCTGCAAATTAGAGGCTTAGAGGGACAGAGAGTGGCGCTGCGGTAACGTATATATGCGCCACGGATGTTAAGGTCCCGTGTTCGATCCTAGCCCGGGGCATCTCATGCAGAGTTGGGTCGTCTCTGGCTTCGTCTCGGGTGGAATTCCACCCGGGAGAGTTCACAAAATGACATTAGCAATGACATTGCACCGCACTTTGCACATCCCCTCCTGTCATCCTGCCCGTGAGCCCGGGCGCTTCGAAAATGGTTCCAATGTGTACATGTACGCAATGTACGATTGTAGAACAATAAAAGTCCGTGCTAGATACCGGTAAGGTGATAAAGCACTACCCGCACGATTATTAATTAGAGGTTTAGTGCTAAAATGCTAAATAGAACGAACATTCCAATAGGCACAGTCTAAGTATGTGATTGCATGCTACAGTATGTTTAACAATACACAGGGTGTTTATCTCTCCAAGTTGACCATCGGTAAGCTATAGACGGAGAAGAATAGATTGATTATTACTTATCCCTGGCGATATAAACGAACAATCTGGCATGTAAAAATATAAGGGAAGCCGAAGAAAACGACTGGAGTTCGAATGTGGACCAGGTATATAGTATTTTCCTTCTCCCGTCTTCAAGATGGTCACCGTGTGCTGAATAACACGAGGCTGTCATGGCATTCTGGAGAGAAATTTAATTATCTTCCTTCTCATGCTAAGATGGTAGGGCGAGTAGGGTTTCGTGAAAGTGAAACAGAACTAGTGCAGCAGCAAAAATGAGAGTCCGATTTGTCAAAGGGACCGCAGCAGCAATTTATGGTCTGCGGGACAGTGCTGTCGTCGTTATATGGCATTGCTCGATAGTTGTCATTTTTGTTTGACACTGATACTCTGATATTGTGTAAAGAGCTAAACAACAGTGCTTGCATAATATGTGAGGGACAGTTTGCGAATTCTCGTCACCCCAGCACCATTGCGACAGAGTTCAGTGTCCACTGTCTTGCTTTAATGCGAAACCGTCTTGCCCGAGGAAACCGTTATAGACTTGGACTCTTAATTACCGTTTGCTTTCAAAATGGCTCCACTTCTGGCCAATTGCTCTCTTTTTCCCTTTTTTTGTGTCCCAGGGTAAGCCTTCTGCTGTGGAGGGTTTGGGTGGTGCGGTGGGCTTGAAGCCCAACTGATTTTGCTTCCCTGCTCGGGCCAAATCCGGCCTGCGCCATTTGCCCATGTTACACGGTGATAAAAGCAGCCCAAGCTTCCGTGGCCATCAGGCCTGGACCACCCAAGGGATATCTGGCTTTTTCTAGCACCGGGGAAAAAAAGAAGATCAATAAGAAAAAAAAAAAATCTGAAGTTGAACTCGCGCACATTGAGCATGCTTGCGCCAGCGCAGCTCGCCTCCAGCGCCTCGCAGCGGGGATGACGTGCATTGCCACTCCCCGATTATTATTTTAGGATCAATCTCATTTGGGCTGAGGCACGTTGCCATCCGGATAATTGTCTCCGACTAACGAGATTAAGGCTCAGGGGCTCATCTGCACTAATCCGCGACAGGACTGTAAAGTGCCGCCTTTTGTGCCAAAAGAAATGAAACCCTGCAATCTACGCGCTTTTTTGCAAACAGCAGAAAGAGGGAGCCGCCTTTTACGACAGAGCCAGACAATTTGCGCATTGCTGTCAGCAAAGATAACCTCGAGGAGCAGCGAATATATACGGTGTAAAACTGAGTTGACCGAGTTGCACGATGGTGTAGCCTACCTGCGGCAAAAGACAACCATTGAATTTAACTGACTACAAAGTGGAACATTTTGCAACAACGACTACATATGCTGCTGGTTATTTGCTTATGACGGCATGCAGTATTCTGACTATATTCTGGATATAAATGCGCTCTGCTTCTACTCTCTTTGTGATGCTGACTCTACTGAGCGCAGTTTTCCTGTTTATTACAGCGCTATTTAAAATGAAAGTCTTTAGCCCATGTTTATGCCTTCATTGACTGTTCTTTACATCAACTGCGCACAAGAATTAACAATAAAAGACTTACGATAATATAAGGTGCCCTTAAAGTATCGTACATATTTTAGATCTGTGAGTGAAAATTCATATTAAGTTGGCATTTTGTGTATCATAAATTGACTCCCTGCATCAAACAGGTCATCTAGACGTCCTTTACGCAAGATATACCAATTAAATTGAAAGGTTATAACTACGATATATTACACCCCGTAAGCCTATATGTATATAGTAGATTAATGTTTGCATAATTGCTTAATTGCAGGAAAAATAAATTAATGAACTTTTAAAGAGGTGGGCACTCCATCGCATAGTGAGATATTCTGGAATGCAAGTTTCATGATCGGACAAGTTTATCGGAATCGTCATCGCCACGTGTCATTGGGCAAGGAGCGGGCTTTCAATTGCGAGGAAAAGTTGAGCAGGGGAGGAGAGGCTGGCGGAGGTAGTAGGGTGGATATCGAATAAAAGCAAAGGAGGGAGGGAGGGAGGGAGGGAGGGAGGGGGTCCAGGGATGGTCCACTTTTTCGATGGCTGAAAAGGAGTGGGCGTCGTCCAGCTCGAAGGCTGGCCTTAATTCATCTTCTTCCGCCAGGAAGCCGGAATTGGAAGTGAGAGGCCGCGTGTGAATCGGCCGAGCGGGGATTTGCTCGGCTTTTGCAACCATCCATGTTGCTGCCACTTTTTTTGCACTCTACAAATCCATTTTTGGACTACTCTCTTCCCCCTCCCCACTCTCTCTTTCCAGTTCCCCCCCTCCCCTCTTTTCTGCATTGGACTTACTTCGTTTACACTGGCTTATCGCCACGAGGGTAGACGGAAGTGTGCGCTTGCGGACACACAGTTTTGCAGCGTTGTGTGTTTGTAAGTATTGCATATGCACTATGTTTTCGTCACGCAAAAAGAGCTCGTGAAAGTCAAGGCGACCTCCAGTATTTGGTAATTTCATGACCTAATAAAGGTTTTAATATAGGACGATCACGTTCTATCCTCTCTTTGTTCTCACTGCACTGTGTAAAGCTGTTTTAAACGATGGTCCACGAAGCAAAAAAATTGGTCTGAAATCGAGTCTCATTAGAGAGGAGACATTGACGTGAAAGCGCCAATAGTGGAAAAGCATTAGAAAATAATGCTTTCCGATGTTTCAATTTCTGTATCAACATTGCTAATGTTCAGCATTGTCATACATTGTATGGACGTTATTTTTGGTGCATTGTTTTACTATGCATTCGGTCAATATATCATGATCTCAATAGAGCTTTTAAAAATATGCTTAGGAATTGCATTATAACGTGGTGCAGCAATATTTTGTGTCATTATGGACTCAGCGTGAGTGCGATTACGTTCCACAAATCAATTACAATAACCGCTATTTTGTTGCATAATTTTGGCGCCACCTCAGTATTTAGTTACGTGGGTATCATAATGGCTCTAGTAATTCATGTACAGGGTGTATATGAATTGAGACAAACGCTGTGGGGTTCATGAAAAGCATATTTTGTCATGCCGGTGGGGGAGGAGGATAGAAAATAATTTACTTCCCTCACCCAAGTATACGAAGTGCCAGAAAGCATGTTGCCTACATATCATATGAGCTTCTACCATTATGGTATTAATTCCCTTTGGCATCTCAATAGCAAAAATGCTTCTCTTTTATCCCCCTATTGCCACACGAGCGTCTGGTTATTAAACTCATAAACACCAGGTTCCAATACATATTCAGCAAGCTGGAAGAGGCAAATTCATACGCAATTATTGCCATCGTGATGTTTCATTTTTTGATTTAAACCGTGCATTATGCTATGCAATGCAAGAAGTAGCCTATATAATTTTATTTTCATCTGTTATTTTGGCATTGCGTGAGGGGTATGCTGTGCATGCACATTCAGTAGTTTTACACAAGGGGGTAACCCAAGGGGTTAACCACTCGACTGTAAAGTGTACACTGGAGTTCCAAATTCAAGGAGTACCTGGGAGTACCACTGCAGGTGTACACCGGAGTACCAAAGTGGTTAACCCCTTGGGGTAACCACTTCGCGGAACCGATGTACATGGTCCCTGTGGAACCGACCTGGAACCGAGTGGAACCACCCGGTTCCAGGAACTGGTGTACACTTTTTTGGGGAGTGATTACCCCCTTGGTTTTACAGGTTTTACAGTAGCCTACTTCTTTCAGCCAAATGGAGTACATGCGTCGGCTCTGCGCTTATAACTTACTGTACTTGTACCACATGGATGGCAGAAATGTATTTGGTTAGCGGTAATTTCATTATTTTATATTACATTCCAGGCCATACTCTAGGAATAAAGCAACAGCAGTAATGCTATAATGTTTGACGTCATTGCAGGGTACTGTACTGTAGGTGCATTGTTGGCGTCATTTCCTGTTTCCCGGCGCTCTATTTCGCCGTATTTCCTGTGCAAGAGGACATCAAAAAGAAAACTTTTGCCGCAAGTGACCTGGCCATTCGATGTCACTTGATCTTTGAAACGGCGCGGGTAATTCGAAGGACAAACTCCACTACAACAAAAAATTGTAAAAAAAAAAAAAAAAAAAAAATGTCTGCCGCAAATCGGAGCCCCGGAGTGTTTTTCCAGCTGGATTCTATCCCTCGAAAAGAAAGCAAAGGAACCGAGTCCGGTTTGTTTGGGCAAGAGATTGGGGGATGTGGCGGTGGGTTGGAGTAGGGGTGGCGCTTTCCACATTGATCTGCACATCAACAGGTCCTAGTTCGCTGTGCAAAAAAAAAAAGTCCAAAACTTTTGCGCATTAGATATTTTTTGCTGAAACTAAACAGTAGCCTGAAGGATCTGAATCGTGAGTGCAGCAACTTTAGCTTCGGATCCGGGTTTGTCTGGTGCATTTGGCCCCGGGGCAATAGCTCGGGAAGCGAGCGTGGAAAGGAGGCCGCAGCCAAAGACGAGAACCCCTTTCCCAAGCCTTTCCATGCATCATTTCCTTCCCATTTCCACCGAATATTACTGTTGCCCAAAAGGAGATTAGTGTCATTCAGCATCACGGAGGCATTTCCGGAGTTGTAATAATTCAACGCATCCAACAAAGCGACTTTTTCTATCGGCACCGAAGCTACAAGGCCTGATGGAAACATTTTAATAATTGAAAGTATTCCTAATTTATAGTCTGAGACTCGCGGCAAAAACAAGTAGACCCACGCAATTTGCATTGTTCAAATCACATAACAATACAGCGCTGCTCTTATAATTAACTTATGACAAACCACATTAATCTATTTGTTTTACACTGCTGACATCTATTTAAATTGTGTCCTATAATTTCAATCCAAATGCCCTTTTTATACTGCAACAAATGCATCCATGATTTTCAACATCATAATTGTGCTGTCGTAAAAGTAAATGCTACGGTAAGTTATATAATAAATGTACAAACAGCGCATAGAGAAAGTATATAGGTACTATTGATTTTGGAAGCACTCTGTAAAATGGAGACGTTGCGACATCTTATTTACTTTCCAAAGCCTCGAGTCACCCGAATGCACCCTTTAATATAGCAACGCCAGCTCCAAACTTACATTAGTGTGGAGCCATACATTATTGTTACCTTTTTCTGCTGGAGGATATGGTGTTGATATATGTGCACTCGGAATTGAAGGTTCGGAAAAAATATTTTTGAAATGTCGCAATGGCTGTGACATTAAGTAGACTGTACTGTAGCACCACATGCTTTCTGAAGTGCAAACTGGGTAAGATTCTCTCAATGAAACTGAATGATGAACTATGTTATTAGAATTACAGTTGAATCCGGATATAACAGCCTCGGCTATAACAGACTTTCGGTTATAACTGACTCGAAAGGGCGGTTCAGGCATGCTTCCATGTATGGCTTTTGTATTCGGCTATAACAGACCTTGGTTATAACATACTGATTTCCGAGGTCCCTTGAAGTCTGTTATATCCGGATTCCCAAGTATTACTTTGAAAAATGATTTTAACCTGCGAATGTCTCTTCTCCGCGTAAAATAATTATTCCATATTTGGTTCCATGATGACCTCTGCATTAACCTTTCATGCTGCACAGAATACATTCTGCTAATAAGCGTCGGGGAATAATTTACAATTCAATGCCTCCGTCGCTGGTTGCAGCACATGCAATGAAGTCTCTAATTGAATTTAAAATGAAAAGGGGAGAATTTTAAATCGATTTATCCTTAGCGCATAGGCAATCGGGCATACGCGCATGGAGGCATTTTCATAGACCTGTGTTCCAAATGAATAGATCGTTAGGTTTTGTTCTATCCCCTACTTCAAGTGTTGCGAAGGGAAAATCTTTTTCCGTAATTAAATACCTTATTTCAAGATCCATAAATACGCATTAACAAATGGCCATTAAAATCTGACGCTAATTAGCGGTGGGAAAAGAAACAGTTAATCACAAGGTAATGGCATTTTAAATTATGAATAGTTTTCGGCCTGGGGTGACCTCTGGTGTTCTCGCATCCCGCTTCTCCCCTTTCCAACTTTACACCCGACCCTCGTATTTCACTGGTCCAACTTGGGGATGGGTGACGGGATGCTATCGTTAAATCGGGCCCAGGATATAATAATTATGATACGAAAAGTTAGTGGGCGGATGAAATGTAGCAAAAAAGGAGAGATAATGATATTCTCACGCTTGGTTGATTTCAAGTCCAGCCATTTTTGTGGGAGAAAAAATGACCAGCCGCCAGGTAGCCTACATAGTTCTCTCAGATAAGCTAGGCCTAGCTAGGAATCGTAGTTCATAGTCCGATTGGTCGAGAGCACTGGTAGCTATAGTTGTCAATGGTGATGCCTGGTAATGTGTGAGAAGTAGTTAACTGCTGATGAAAATTGGACGCCCGGGCTGATATTCGTCAGCTGCACCTGATTGACCACATTGCGATGCACTGTCATGCGCAACCCTTTCCAATACCCCTCCCACCGCCCACCCTACCTGCCTAAAAAATGGCCAAAGGCGGTTTTAATTGCAGCCAGTCCTGGGTGTCGATTCAGGCCCATTTTTCGTTGTACTGCCATGCTTGGTTGGATTTAAAACAACAACAAAAAATGGGAAATGAACGAAAGGGTAGGGAGGGTTGAAATAGACCAACCCTTCTGCCCCCTCCCCCCAACAGAAAAAAGAGAGTCCGAGGGATAATTTGTTGCACATGTGATTGGGAGCGCCAGCTGGGCATGAGCATCGTCGATGACGCGCCGCCACAAATATTCTAATTGGCTCTCGGTCCCCGACACGGAGAAATTTATCTCCGTGATTCATGAACCCCGAGGTAATGAAATGTATATGATGGATGTCCGCCTCGCAGTGCGCTCTCCTGTTTCCCTGCTGATAACCGCTCATCACTCCTACTCTACCTGCTACTAATATTCATCCCCCCAACGGTCCGACCTTTCTGGCCAAATATACAGGGGGAGGAAGAATCACGTCCGACGACGCAAAGGGACCTGACGAGTGCAAATTCCCGCAGGGGGAGGAGGTGGAGGAGTAGGAGGAGTAGGAGGAGGACACCAGCCCCATACCTACCGTGCACCTCATTTAACATCACGCACAACACACATAGCCTACTACACGTTATGACTTGCTCTTTACAAAATTCTCTCAATCAAACACGTTTTCGTTGCAAATTCATTTCAAAGGTTTTATTTCACACTTTAATGACACTGCCAAATGGTTGCATAGTGTCGAGGAGCTTTTAGACGACGCACTACTCATTTGGGAGGTTCCGGGTATGGCAGGGGTGTTCCTGCAACGTTGTATGGTCAACTGATGGGCACCAGCGGGTCAAATTGTAGTGGTATTGTAGAGGTAATTGGCCTTAATCAAAGAGTGCATTAAACCATGCATGCAGCATGCAGCAGATCCATTCTGTGACATTTCCATCAACTCGGCTCGCTGCCTGCTATGCACATAATGAGGATGCAATTTAAATTTAAATTGCGCGATAATAGCTAAAACTTATTTAAAAAGCTTGATATCTTGGAAGGATGTATACCTTACCTGCCAGGATACTTTTTACCTAGTATTTGTAGCCAATTAACTCGGAGCTAACCAAGTTGCGAAGGCGAAATCATACCGTACCACTGACTTCATAAAACGATCCTCTGCTCCGGTCCAATGGAGTTCTTCCTAGAAGTTTGTCTGTATTATTTATTTATTTATTTATTTTACCCCGTGATAGGCCTACATAGGCCATGTTGGGGGGGTGGTACACCACCATCGATTTTCTCGTTCTATTTTTCTTTTCTCCGGTGCAAGGAGACAGGATAGGGATAATGAGGGGGGGACACTGGTGCAGGTGCAATGTCTCAAGTTGGGGGTCGTGTGCAGTCCCCCAGGGGGTCAGGTTGCAAGACAATCCCCTAGGTGCGGGTCAGAAAACCCCACCGACACCGCACCTCCTCATGGACGGGACAAGGATAGGAAAGGAAGGAATCGGCTGTGGCCTATTATTTAGGAAGCAACCCCGGTATTCTCCTGGGTGGACCGTGGGAAACCACAGAAAACCATGGTTAGGATTTCCGACCTCGTCGGGACTCGAACCCAGGACCTCCCGATTAGCAGTCGGACACCATATCCACTCCACCACTACTGCTTCGGTAGTTTGTCGGTATTGTTACGAGTCACATAATGAGCGACTTTATCACAACACCCAGTGCATGTTATGCAGACCTAAAATCATAGGGTCAGTTGTGTGTGCAGTACATTCCTATCTGATCTCCTAATATGAAGTGAGGTGGTTTCAAATGCAGTAGAACCCCGATTATCCGTCACCTATGGGATTGGGGCATTGTCAGATAGCAGAAACGGTCGGATAATCCGAGGGGCAAAGGAAAACACCTAGAAAGAGCATTTAAAAAACCTTTAAATAATTACAATATTACGCTTTTCTCAGAAATAGTGAAGTACATGCATTTATCTTTTATGGTACACATTCTGATGTTTAAAATTTAACTAAGGCAATACAAAACAAATGATTAGTATGCCTGCATTACAGCATTTGATGAGAAACGTACATTTATTGCTGTAGCAGGACGGTTGGATAATCCTAGGTAGGATAAACAGGGTTCTACTGTGTGTTTGTCCACCGGGTGAACAATTAAAAGTAAAGTCGGCAGGTGTACACGTCTTCACATATTTATACAAGTAAGATAAAGTTGTGTCCATGTGTAACATTATTTTGATCTTGATGAGGCTAGGGAAATGTGCATCTGGTCAAAGTGCAACATGTTTATTTCACTCCACGCGACATGTGCTGGCAATGTAATTCTAATTCTAATTCTAATTCATACTCCGTTATCAGCCGGCGGCTCTTTAGGGGCGAATTTTTGTTTTGTCTGGAACTCTTTGCTTGCATTTTTACTTATTGCTTTTTGGGAGAGGATAGGAAGGGAAGGGGGCGGCTGTGGCCTGTTTATTAGGAAACAACTCCGGAATTCTCCTGGAGAAACCGTGGGAAACCACAGAAAACCACGGTTAGAGTTGCCGGCACCGGGATTCGAACCCAGGACCTCCCGATTAGCAGTCGGACGCCTTATCCATTATGCCAACCTGCTTCGGTGCTGGCAATGTAATGAGCCTGTGCCGCCATGGAAACAATGCCTGAATGACTAAAATACCAATAAATCTCCAAAAATGTGATTTCCGTTCTAATCCTATTTTATGCCAAAAACGTGAAATTCAACATTTAGAAAGGACTCTGATAAGAATATTGTTAATCGATAAGCCATAAAACGATTGCGTCTAATTTTCCATTCCATATTCCGATTAATAATTAAATAATTCATGCAAAGATCGGTGCAAAACACAGCTTGTCTCAGATTGTCTATAAAATTATAACAATAGTAGGCCTACTATATGCAATTATGCAATAATGCAATAATGCGTCAACCCACATGAGAACAGTTTTGAGAAAAGGGGCTTTGAAGGTCATACCTGTGAAAGTCATTCAGTGTTCTTTTCGGTCATTTATGGCAGAAGTATGCAGATTATTTCACCAGTGTAATTTTAACTGAATTAAGTAGGATCCTCTAGGTATATGTTCCTAGGCTTAGCTCAATTTTGATCTTATATTTTGTGGGTTGACAAATTACTGCATTTTAACACCGTCCATGCACACCATTTGTGAGTTAACTTTTCGTTCATTTGTGGCAGATGTATGCAGATTTCGCCACCTTGATTGTAACTGAATGAAGTACTATCCTTTGGGTACATGTTCCTGAGCTTAACTAAATTTTGACATATTTGTGGGTTGATCCATTATTCCATGACACCGTCCATATTATGTTAAGTTTGTTCTAGAAATCTAGAGGGAATGTTTCCGTATATGAAGAAATTAAATTTATCGCATTTTAAAAATTTTGCCTATATAAACAGAGTAATTCAAAGGTTAAATTTTTGCCTCGCGTTCAAAAACATGATGAACAAACAGCTTTTTGTGCCGGCCGCTATCATGTCAGTGTCAGGGATATTTAGTGATTTCTGCAAAATGATAAAAAAGCATTACTTGGGATAAAAACGGAATTCAGTTTCATGCATTACAAGTCAGAGAGCCTGTGATATTACCGGCATGGTGATTACGTGCCCTAGGTCTACCATTTAAGCATATAAACAGATGTCCTCCGCCGGACTGTCCAATACATATCCCCCCGTACGTGGTATGGCCGCGTTTATGACGTAATGGCCGAACTTAATTACTAACGAGCATATTAACATATCTGCGTGCTGGAGCAAAGGAAGCTAGCTTTGATCCGTTCAACAGGTTCAAAAAAGAGGGACGTCCCCTTCATCCATTCGGGATTAAATTAATCCCACGTTATCTATTTTAAACGGGTTGAGCTCCTCCCCTCCTCTCCGCTCTCCCACCATCGCCTCCTCCATCCCCCATGCCTTTTCACAGCCACCGGATTAAATATTTTAAATCCGGGACCGGCAGCAAAACAATGTCTCGTCACGAGCAACATGGCGGCCGGCAACAGGTGACATCGGGTGACCCTCATCCACAGGAACGCCCTCTTGCTGTGAGTAGCTTAGTGACCTCAGTTTACCTTGATGAAAAGAAAAATTAATATGATTTACACTATCTAACTATGTATCCCCCGACATCAGATATTATATACGGTAGTATCCACAACGGTAATTATATGCCAATTGCCATACTGTTCTGCTGACATGATAATGTCAGGACGTGCCTTTGTCCTGGCATTATTTTGTCTAATTGAATAATATTTGCTTGAATACGTTTAGAGAAACAGTGCTGACTGTCAACGTTTCATACATTTTTTTGTAAATTATTTCTGTTGTTCCAGTACACATTACACAGTAGGCTATGGTATATTTTGTGTGATGGCGAATGTCTTGATTTGCATCGACTACGCAAAAATTTCCCACTACTCTTAATATACTACTGTAGGCCTATTGTACAGAAAGCAGAATCATTATGTTATTTTCCTAAATCTGTGGAAATGACAGTAACGTAGGATATTTTGTAAAGACTTCCTTCACAGCTATGATAATGAATGAATGATCTAGACCTCTGTTTCAGAATAATTATTTTAGTGGAACTTGTTCTCTGTAGTACTGTATTAGGTAAAAGTGGAAACTCAGCTTTTTTCATATTCTCTAAAAGTCTAAGTTATAACGATATGGACCTGAAAGTCCAGAATTTGCACCATTGACTTTAATGACCAAAGAAAGCACTCGAATCCCTCCAGATTTTTTGTTTCAATTTTCATATAGGCCTACTTGATAGTTGATACTGACGATCAACGCCCGGACACTACCCCTACACTATTATCTTATCGCCTGACGGGGCGTTTTGCATGAGGTGCTCACTTGAGAGCGCCATTGAGCGCCTTTCACTGCTACGTTATGTGGCGAACCTACCGGACCGCGCTGAACTTTATAGGTAGCCTACAAAGGGGAAGAGCTACATTAGGGGACCCAACATGGTCGCCGGCGGCTACGTTGGGCCCGCATGTAGCGGCTTCCCTTCTACCTAAGTTCAGCGTAGTCCGGTAGGGTCGCCACATAATGTAGCAGTGAAAGTCGGTCTATGGCGCTCTCAAGTGAGCACCCCATGCAAAACGCCCCGGAAGGTGATAAGAGGTAGTGACCAGACCTTAGTATTATACATGGCCACCTAGAGACTCTAGGTGGCCATGGTATTATAAGACCATGCTGGCGATAGATAATGTTCGATTTTTGGAGTTCCCGTGTTGTTCACTAACCTGAACTTTAATGCAATACTGATGTGTGAGCATGCATAATTCACCACGGAGAAATACCTCATTTGATGTTTCGGCACATTGTACAAACATCATTGTGCAAGCATAGATTTTATTAAATTTAATATACTGTATTATTCAGTGAACCGTATATATTATGACTCATAAAATTGAACATCATTACAACTGTCAAAATATTATACCGTAATTTAAAATTCTGTATGTTTCCTCACGCCATGTACGGTCATTTTAGATAAGTTTTCGAATTTGAGATAATTATGAAGCCCAAATTTATAACTCAGAGAATAGGAAGAAATCGAGTTTCATAATAATTTTAATTATTTGGACAACTTTCATTAAATGTTATCAATGTTATAGTGTTACACAGCAAAATCAAGCGCAATAAAATGATTCCAGGTACGAACCATCTTCACGGAGAAGTGGATAAAAAGACGTTAATCAGCAGCAAAAGTAATGCTAATGAGTATAGGCCTACTATATTGCAAATTCTCTTAGAAAACTTTAGTGTGCATGAAAATAGTTGAGACTATAGCTGTATACGCCAATAACATTAGGATATTCGAGCGAGGCTACAATATTTTAAATGATGAGAGAATAATGGCAGGAAGGGTAGATTCTTCCTTCCATAATAATCCAATGGACACACCCTCTAAACGACGTGATTAAAGTTACTTTGAAATAACAAGTGATGTGAGTGGGTTAGAGCCAAGTCAACCCCCTTGGCATGAATGCTGCAACAATGCAACTGAGCAATAGCAATGCGATTCAATGTGCCCGGAAGTGTATTAGCACCGCATAACTCCCAAACTTTGTTGTGCACATGTATAAGCGTGCGCAAGATCGAAGTTCGAGAGTTGGGGAGGGGAGGGAGGGAGGGAGGGAGGGAGGGGGGATGGGGAGGGGAGGGGGGAGGGGAGGGGTGTTGGTTGGTAGGGGATGCTGCGAGTGCTCTCCAGGCCTCCAGATGAGTTTGGTAGGAGAGCAAGGGCCCTGGTGAGCTGCGGGTTGGTCTTGGGGGTATCGTGTCAAATCGGATAGGGGGTACCGGTAAGGGGATGCGGTGTGAGTAGTGTCCGGCGCCGTGTGGGTGATGTGTGGACGGGACCATGTCGACTGCAGGTCCACGATGCCTTTTATACTACCTGCTGTGTCTGGTCATCTCGTCGCTTTTCGCCCATGCTGCCACTACGGACAAGATACCGCTCGGTATGTACCCTATACACAGAATCGTCTGCCTGCAGACAGGTGCATACCGGCCAGTAATCGTGCACCTGATGCTGCTACAAATTGACATGCAACTTAACAGTTCATGATTGAGCACGTGATGCATTGCACCATTAGTAGCGCCGTTCAGCTGTTAATAATTGAATTGGAATAAACTAACCCCCGCGAATTCCTTGGCACCACGCGCGATCATTATAACCCTCAGCCGTCCTTCCCAAATTATATCAACGCATTGTTACACTTGTGTACAACATACTGACTGTGTGTGCACTCAATACTGCATATTGCTATGGTTAGGCGCATAATGCATCCTCCTGTATAATACAACATATTTCGGCTGATTGATTTTTCGACATTTCATAACTGAGATTTACAATTAACATCAATGCACAGTGTTTTTGCCAAACTTGTATGCTGTCTAGTCAAATGAAGTTCTATCCATCAGACTCGGAACCTTTTCCCGGCCGATTCTGTGACGTGGGCTTAAGGGCCACTAAATGCAGCTCAGTAAACAAACGTGCAATTCTGTGCCATGCAGCCATTTAAATTTAAATCTCGCTTTTAAGAATTCCGATATTACAATATGAAAAATATGCTCACCGTGACACAAAACTCGGATCCATCGACTTACTTTATCGATTATGAGTTAGGAAAGACGTGCAAGATTTGGAACTGCCTCACCCGGAACTATCTTTGCATGCAAAAATGTTGCATTTCGGCAGTGGTTTATGGCCGGCTCGATGCAGAAAAGTTTTTGTAAAAAGCGAGAGAAAATGCTTTACCCCACCTTTTTTGAAAGAAACAACAATGAAAATATAAAAAAAAAGTTCCGAGAGTGTTGCAATACTTGAAATGTCGGATCCTGATTATTTCATCATCGAGTTCAGAACCTCTTTTGTTCACTTTCACAATCAATAGCAGTATCAGGTTTCACTCTATTCTCAGGTTTAATTTGTGGAGGGCTTTTTAGCTCGAAAAAACTGGGCTTTAGGTTGAGGGCAATTCTGATGTAATTTTTGGGTTCGCGGGTGGTGTGTGGATGCCACAACAATTGCAATGGAATCAAAACACAATTAGATTGGACATTCCCCGCTTCCTGTTCGTTGCAGTTTAATGGGCAATAAATTCTTCCATCAATTGAAACTCGCTTATACCAAACCAGACCCCTAATGGTATATTTGGATTCCGGCTCTTTTCAATTCCACGCCATTATTTTTCTGCACTCAATGAGGATTGATGCAGGCAGATTTTATTGAAATTAATTAAATTATGCTTGTCGGAGCTGGCCGCGTACAAATATTAATAATGATACATAGCACCTAATATGTTATCGGGTAGTTTGCAACATGTATGTGTCCACCCTAAGTTCCGATACAAAATGCAGTCCAATCATCCAGGGTCGACATGTGCTTGATAATGGAATGACTCTTGCGAACATTGATACTGTAATATTATGTTGTGTGTCTAATAATAATAATAATAATATTAATAATAATAATAATAATAATAATAATAATAATAATAATAATAATAATGGATTCCCCGTGACAGGCCTCCTTGGGCCTCTTAGGGGATCACCTTTTGAATAACAGTCTTTAATCATTGCCTGCGTGTGATGGATTTTGATTGTGGGAGGAAACGGGAGAACCCCGAGAAAACCCACGTGAACACGGAGAGAACCCACGCGAACACGGAGAGAACCCATCGAAACTCTATCCACAACAGTATCCTCTGTCCCATCCGGGGATCGAACTCGGGACCTTAGAGGTGGAAGGATGTGTCTCCCATATTGTGTAGTATGCAATGTGTGCCGACTAAATTGTTCGTATGAGTAGCATTTTTCGCACGAACATGCTTATTTTAAGGAATTACTTTGCAGCTGCTATAATATTATTAAAAGATGTTATCTAATAATAGTGTGTTAGGTCGAATTGGCGGATCCTGGTAAATTAATGCAAGAGGGTCTAATAAAATCACCGCGAGTGTCAGTGAGTGAGAAAGTGTCACTCGCAATGTCTTAAACTCAGAAATTCAGCGTAATTCAGTTTCAGAATCAACTTTTGCAGCCGTAAAATTAATATGCCTACGCAGTTCTTTTTACAGTGCAAAAATACAATACAGTATAATGGATTAGAGTCACTGCCGATACCTACCGTATGTAATACGTCTATTGTGAACATGCAATCTTGTTCATATCTCATTATTGTTTTATTCTCTTCAGTACCGGTACACAAGTTACGCACTGCATGGTATATGAACTAGGCGTTACTTGAATATTACTTGACAGCATAGTAATAAGACACTCTAAACCATCAAGTGTATTAACTCTGATGTTTCCATATGATATTAAGCTTGTCTGATCTAGCTGATATAATAAAGCCTGTTATGCTTGAGCCAAACCAGTGATAATGCACTTAATGAAGCCCCAAGCAGTGAGTAATAACGCATATTATGAAGCTGGTTCCTAATTCTCTGATCTCCTTCAAATGGATGCCTTTATTAAGTGTCACGGTGCAAATAGACTTTTACGAATTTCACCTCTGTTCATGTTTACAAAGTGAAAGAACAAACTAAACTCTAATTTAACTGTGCAGCACGTCGTCCTAGATCAAATAGTACTATATGACGAATTTCGGAAATACGCTGTAAAAGAAAAGGTGGCGTCAAGTAGGTAAAATAGACCACTTCATTATGATCATCCTTACTCGAGAACTTAGTTTTACAGACTGATATTCTGGGTTTACTTATTATGACTTATTGCGAACTTTATTCTCTCCTGTGACTTCTGTGAGGATCATCAAAATAGAATAATCAACCCATGTTCCTATTCACCCTCAAAGTGTCTGTATTTAAACGTCAACTTTGCTTTTCTGAGGGTAGCACAAAATTTCTCTAGCCTATATTATATGATATATCCATGAGTGACTCCATACTCCAAAACCATTCTTAATGTATTTTGCGGAACTTAGTAAGTTGACTAAGTATTTGAAAATTTAATTCACTTCATTCAGTTTGACGTGCACGGTTAAGGTCGGTGTAAGACGACCATATCCAGTAACGGAAGCGACGTAAAGCTTGATGGATTACACCCTCATCCAGTCACGCAAGTTATTTCAGTCCAATGTGCATATTAGAATCTACCAGTCAGAATGCTGATGCACTACAACTGGAGAGAGTATACATTGTTGGAGAAGTCAACTTAGATGCAGGTAACCATCCTGTGAGTGATGTGGCATACGATAGTGCAATAAAAAGAGAAGCTGAATGTAAGTTATATTAATTCCATAACCAAAGTTCATAAAGCTCAATTCGATCTATGTCAGTTGCAATAATAAATTATTTTTTGTGACATACATAATGAGACTAGGAGAGATTAAATCCATTGAAACATTTTATGGTGCAAATAAGTCTTAAAGAGTATAGAAGAAATACAGACTCTCATTTTTATGGGTCATTAAGTTTGTAAATTTTTGTTTGAGCTAATTACTGCCTCTGCAGTTTTGTCATTGGGCCGAGAATAATATTTGATGTAACGAAAGTCTCACTAAAGGCCGTTTGGCGTGATCGATGGTAAACCCAGATCAATTGATTAATCTTGTGAGTATAACATGGATCAAATATACTTGTTCTGGATTTATCATGTATCACGAAACCGGCATAAACATGTCCCTATACACTTTGTGTTCCGGGTTGTACACACACGCAATGTTACAGGAAAGTTTCAAACCATTACAATCCGTGCTGTAATGCCTTTCAAAAATTCTCCTACTTGTCCCACAAATATATTCTGATTCTTTGTAAACTTGACCGGGTATAACCGGATAAAATGAAGGCTCATATCCACTTCAACGAAAATCTAGAGGATTCTCACCTCCAGTCTTTCATACTTCCAAGCTAATAAAAAATTGAAGAAAATCACTGACTATACACGGCAAACACACTCAAAATTACGACGTAATCTAAATTTTCTCTTTAATTTACTTTCATTCAACTCCCTTCAAGTTAGTGCCATGGCAGAAGGCTGCTGTTGGAAAGGTGATTAAATAGGCCCTCCCACATTTGCCACATTTGAATGCGAGGCTACAGAGGCGAGGGTCCGCGAAATTGTGTAAATTGCGGTATACGGAGGTGAGCTGACTTCTCTCCACCCGGTATATTGCAGTTCCCGGAAATGAAAATATGGCATATCCGCCACAATTTTTAACGAGCCGCCATAATATATTGTGAGACTCAGATTGTCAGATACAAAATTCCAACACTGAATATTATTATTGAAAATATCTCGAGTCGATGATTAAAAGCTAGTCATGCTTTTCCACGCCCTCCCAGGTTCCTTCCATAATTAATTTTGCCTGAGAAAGCTGAGTACACATAATCTAAACCAAGCCAAAATCCGCATCCTCGATCCGATGCGCAGTTCCCTCAATCAACCGAGCGCGTCCCAGCTCGCCATAAACTCTCCGATACCACTCCAATTTTTAAGCAGTTCCTTCCCAAAAAACCTTGCATCGTCTCTTTTTATATAGCACGTTAAACCCTAGGCCTAATCAGCAGGTCGTAGGTGACCAGTCTTTTTGCTGCGCCGTCAAAAAGATGTCTCCCCGATCTGTATTCCATCAACGCCATCTGTTGACTGGAATGGATTCATTTCACACGGGGACTTGAACCTTTTTTTACCGGCATTTTTGCTGACAAATACCAGGCAGGAAGCGCGAGACTGGGTCCCAGGAGAGAGTGCATGAGCCAGGATACTTAAGACCCGAGTAAGTCCATGAAGGAGTTTACGAGCAGGCGTCCCGATCGGGAGTAAAAGGGGGCAGGCAGGGATGGGGGGTGAGTTGACGCGCCATGAAAGCAGATGACGCGCTGGGACCTTAGATGATGGAAAAAAATATCAGGTTAGGACCAAAAAAATAAGTGTCTTTTTCCTGGTTAGCGACTTTGTCTGCGGCCATTTTGTTCTCCTTTGCAAGTCCAACTGTCGCTCTTTTGGGCCGCTCGGGAACTCTTTTGGTTCATTTGGAGCAGTCGCACTTGATTGGCTGCGGGCCTGAAATGTGTCGGGGCTCGGTAATGTGGCTGCCGATGAGAGATTTGTCATCCGGGGGTCTAGCCTGGAAAAGTGTCGCGCTTTATCAGCTAAGGGACAGCTCAGGCAGCGGATCCCTGAGGTGTTAGATCGGACAGACATCTGGACACGGTTCTGCCCTAAAGTAGAGGGGGGGGGGGAGACGGAGGGTGAGAAGGGCTTTTAGCTGGGAATTCCTCGTGGCATATGAAATCGGGTCCGACTTCTATTACTGGAGATATTATTCTGTTACTCACGGACAGAAAACAAGGTGGAATGCAGCCGTAACCAGCAGATTTTGTGGCCTACTCATATAGCTTGTCTGCAGCGTGGGATATTACTCGGAAATTCGGCCTACGTTATCTTGCAGTTTAGCACAAGCTTAGCAGAGAATCCATCGTGAGGGTCACTTCACGCTAAGTTTCTCAAATTGACAATAAGACCTTCATTTCAGAAAGTAAATTAGAATATTGAAGAAAAACGTAGTGTATGGAGCTGTTGAACGTTGCCTGCAGGACACGATCGGCGATGGACAACGCGGGGGCTTGATTTCGAGTGTGGGACAAGTCAGAGCACTGTCCTTAGGACTCTGAAAGACTAGAAGGTCTCAGGAAGTTTGGGTCCTCACTGGTTCTTCGATTTCTCTGTGACGTGCAAAAGTGCGCCGCTTTGCCCTCGCCGAAAAACAGTTCGTTACCAGGAAGTTGTCCGTTCGGGCCCGGCCGGTCTTATACATACGGCCATAAAAGTGCTCATAACTTCCGTGTATATAAACATATCCAGTTAATTAAAAACATGACACGAGATGATAACGTCAGCAAGGAATATTCCCCTATTCCATATTATATTTATAATTAAGGGAGGTATATTATTCCAATAGTTCTTATGAACAATTACATTGGGTAATGTGTGTTTATTTTTTTCATTGGAAGTAATAGTCGTAGAAGCATAAGGAAAAACTATGTCCCGATCAGAGGTATAATATGAAGTTTACAAAAATAAAACCAGAAAATATGTAATATTTGAGGGGATATTTTATTCGACTTATGTTAACATAATTCCTGGGAGCGTGGAACTCTATCGCATTGAGCTTTTTAAAAAAATATTGTTGATGCGGATGATACAATCATGGCTTCTGTCATAGTTCTCTGACTTGTCCCACACTCGAAATCAAGTTCCTGTGTTGTCTATCGCCGAATGTCCTGCATGCAACGTCCAACAGCTCCAAAAACATCAGGCTCCCGTCTTAGGGCGATGTTGGGGTGGAGGTGGGGGGTCACGATTCCCTTTTGTTTCCCTACCCCATTGCGATACGGTCGACATCTATATATCGTAGTCCCATAGCAAAATTGGGCACTTCATGAAATGTCTACTGAAATTGGACACATGCTGTAGTGCAATCTCCCGTGAAGAATTACAGCATGTGCCCAGAAATATTGGACTGTTCGCGAAGTGTCAGCAACGGGTTGGACTGATTCCGTCATTCAGAATCTACCCAGTGTAGCCTACATGAGCAGCTGAGCAAAACCAGAGGGCATCAGGAGATGCAGAGTGCCTCTCCATACCATACCTGCCCTGGACTACCCTTTGGCTCAAGAGTCAGGACCAACTCCTGGACTTCCAGACATTCCCTCCTCACATATCGTCCAGGTCATGGGCAGGTCTGGCCTGCACTCTGCATCACCTGATGCCATCCACACCTTCTGGTTTTGCTCAGTTGCTCATGTCCACTGGGTAGATTCTGAATATACGGAATCAGTCCAACCCGTTGCTCAAACTTCGCGAACAGTCCAATATTTCTGGGCACATGCTGTAATAATTCTTCACGGGAGATTGTACTACAGCATGTGTCCAATTACAGTAGACATTTCACGAAGTGCCCAATTTCGCTATATGGCGCTACGACATATACGTATACTAGATCACATTGTAATCGCTGGAGCTTCAAAAAGTAGCCAAGCTCACCTCTGTATTGTGTTCAGTTTTTGAATAAAAAAAATTCGGCCAATGACTTTTGACTCAACCCACGTACAGTATATTATGTTTATTGCATGTGTAAGATTGCTTATTCGATATTTATGTTTAGTTTAAATACGCCTAAAATTTATTTAGTCGTATTCTCAGAAAATGTCCCTTTTACCCGTACAGTTCAATATAGAGTATGTTTATGAGCCTAATCTGTCATTTACTGGGGCTTGCAGTGCCTTATTATCGTACCGGTAGTTGTGCCTCAATTATTCCTCTGATCTGTCAAATGATGTGTGTTCATTATTATCACTGCCATGGCATCCTAACTGGCATAATCATTAATGTAATAATCGGTAATAATCCTACGTTGCGCATTTCCCGATGCACCAAATGCCAGTAAAATCCGTGCGACGCTATGATTTTTTTGGAAAAGAAACAAAAGACATTTTAACGCCCATTGCATTATACCTCTATTCATACATATATTTCTATAAAACCCACCCACTGCTTGTGACATTTTGACATGATCCGGTGTTCGATGCTTGTATGACACTGCATTTGTCTACAGAATTAGATAACAAAAGCCCTATCGCTCTATCAATGGTATCTAAACGAGTAAAAAAGCAACAGTATTCAAAAGGCCCGCCCTTTTTCTGTATCCCCCCCCCCCTGTTCCTCCCACCGGCCCCTCCCTACAGCCAGAAAGGTTTATTCCATTACCTGTACTCGATTTGTAGCGTCGTGCATGCGGGGCGGGACCGACACACAAAAACAGCGTCATTCATATCCATGTCCACATCGACGCTTTACTGCACCTGTATCAAACGGGGTGGGGTTGGGGCAGGGGAATAGGGGGCATTCCCCCGATTGAACCGGGTTCCAAAATAAATTTTGGGGGTCCTCTTCCGTGACAAGTCGCAACTCTGTGTGCGGATGCAACCATTCGAATGGACGCAGGAAGCGTGATGACGATTACGAGATACACCAGAGCACCGGACCGGCGTCGTTATCGTTTGGACCACCAAAATTCCTATCCCCCACCCCCCCTGTCCCTCCCTCCCTAAAAAAATTGCAGAAGAGAGGAAGGGTGGTGGGGAGGGGAGGATGCTGGGCATCATGTCCAAGCTGGCAGCGGAATTCCATTTATCCGCTGGCATTTTAATTCCGCAAATAGTCGCGCAAAAATTTGCCGCCGCAGCTGCCTCTCGGCCGCTCGTCTCGCAAATTGCTTCCAACTGCGATAATGACACGCGTTACCCCCGCCGCCGCCGCCTCCTCCTCATCCTCCTCTCCCCACTTGTCCCACCCACCCACCCTACGCCTTTTCCTGGCGAAATTCCGCTGCTGGACGGACGTGCTCCGATTCCGGCGCACTAATTTGCCTTCCCGGCTCTGTCTTCATTAATCCAGACCCTCTCCTGCGAGCACGAGCGGACTCAAAAGAGTCGCGGGGGAAGGAAGGAAGGAAGGAAGGAAGGCAGGCAAGGAGGGAGAGGGGGGGGGGGTTCACGCCCACTCACAAACTTCAGTTTCTGCGTCACATTCCATTCGGCACATTTGTTTTCATCCTAAACACAAACTCAACCTCAGAAAAGTCAGTTGCATTATAATATTCTTTCCGGATTTATGACATTTTGACCTAATCCGTTAGGAAAATGGGTCTTTAAGAGTCGCTGGTTTATAGCCCCACCTTTCTTCGTGGAGATAAATATGATTCCTACATTCTTGGCCAACCTGGGATCAAAGTACGAGGATTTCTGAGATAATATTGCTGAAAATGTGCGCTATACAGTACTTCTGTAGTTGTGCGTCTTGAATATAGGCCTGGTAAATATCAGTTGTCCACTTCAACTAATTTTGTGGCCTTAAGGTTCATTTTCATAGGCTTCATTTATTGGCTGCTAGCAGAATTAGACACAAACCGGCCATATATGTAGTTTACTCCCTACTACGACTAATTTTTTCAAGCAGTGGGAAATGGCATTTTCCGCTGGCAAATTGGTGCGCAAATGATACAAAAATAAATGAACCGACATTAATTAGAGAAATGAATGCAGGTAACGAACTTAGCCCTAGCTGTCAATCCAGGCTAATCCACCCCCGCCATTCCGGCCTGAGTTTCGTAAAATCCTCCCTGCCTCTTCCCACCCACCTACCCTACCTCCAGTGTCAAATGGGCCCTTGATTAGCAGCGCGACGAGAGTCACCTAGGAGAGT